>JAPDEI010000113.1:0-26126 GCA_027569055.1 Aspergillus baeticus | reverse complement strand
CCCCCCCCCCCCCCCCCCCCCCCCCCCCCCCCCCCCCCCCCCCCCCCCCCCCCCCCCCCCCCCCCCCCCCCCCCCCCCCCCCCCCCCCCCCCCCCCCCCCCCCCCCCCCCCCCCCCCCCCCCCCCAGCACCTTCGCTTATATTCCGCATGGCTGAAAGTGAAAACAGTCTCAAAGACCGCGAGACCTGCTCAAAATTTGGTGGTTGAGCCGTATCTCCATCCATTGATCGGACTGCTGAAAACGGCCAAAAAGTTTTTTGATTTTGTCCAAGACCCTGAAGATGGCCTTGTCCCGCTAGAGGACTTCAACCGCCGCATATTCCGGGTTGTTGCTCCCTCCCATTGGAGTGCAAGGCGCTGGTCGTGCAGACCCTGGTTTGCCCATCCCGCCTCTCCATGACTCAATGACTCTTCTATGAGTTCAGGCGAGGATAGAAACCCAAAGGCTCCCATTCGATAATTAATTGACACAAACACGATCGGCTTTCCGCTCTTGACCGCATGGTCAACGAGAGAGTCGCCAGCTGGATCCCCATTCCAACACTGATCAGTACATCACGTAGATCTAGAGTAGATATAGATACCACTTAAACGAAGGGATTTGCATACAGAAGTCCGCCTTTCCATCCTCAATGGTCCACCCGCCCCCATGAATCCAAACGACTACAGGGACTTTCCCCTGGTCGCCCGACGACGCTACCTCCGTGGATGGTGTATATATATTCAACCGCAAACAATCAAACTCGGACTGCTCTAGATTCGCAGCAGGCGCACCAGCAAACAGGTGACCACAAGTACGGCGGGAGCCATCGGGTGGCTGAGGGGCGACTGGCCCGTATTGCGTCGCGTCAATGATGACTTCATGGCTCTCTGGTAAGACGAGTTGAGCTTTGTCGAAAACGAGCGGGGATGTGCGCAAACTGGACGCCGAGAAAATGAGATGCACCGCGTGCCGATACGAAACCGTTGAAGAATAAATTGTTGTTTATATGGATGCTGGTGTCCCGGGCTTTGATGCCGGCTTCAAGGGGGGGTGAGGCGCTCATGGTGGCGATATCTGCACGATGAAAGGTAGCATGCAACGCTTGCTAGATATCTATGGATATAAACCTCTATCTACGTTATTGAAGAGTCATTTGAATAATCTCAGGAGCCAACACGAAATCATCAAGCTCTCGGTAATATGCTCCCGGTTGCCTTCGTTAGTATCGGCCCGACGACCTGCAAAGCAAGCCACGGCAAGGAAAATGCAGTTCATGGCGCTAGTTAATCACTGTCAGATAAATGACACTTATTTCCACCAGTCGCGCGGCAAGTGGGCCTTGTGAATAAGAGGGTACCAATGGCCATCGAAGCCGTTCGGAACCCATATACCCGTCGCGGTTCTCATGAACATTGAGTGGAAATGTGTCGTTTGGGGCAATGTTAACCACACTACAAGGACACTAAGACGTAGGGGCACAATGGAAACTTCAAGTCTAATTTACAACTCTATGTTCAATGATAATTGTCCTGCTTGGTACCGTGGAGCTCCCTCCTGCGGACATAGATACACACGCCTCCATCTGCATTGCATGAGTCTTCGCGAAAGGGTTATTACACCGTCATCAGGTCTCTGACAGCAGAGCATACACTCTCAGAGGGCCGTTTGGTAACAATATGCTACCAGTTATCGGACCCGACGAACTTTAATCCTCCTACGAGACCATTTAGCCATTAGAAACTGCCGAGTGTCTTGCCCAGCCTGCTCTGAACTCCAATCATTTGTCCTTCAGCGGTATAAACATATCGGCCCGTCTAACCGGTTTGCGACCAATAAAAAAAGTGTTGCGAAGTTCTAAAAGCCACTAAAGAAGGGGTGGACATCGCGTTTGACGCATCGGGCTCACAGGCTACGCTCGATACCGCAATCGCATCGGTCCGTCCCGGGGGTACCATCTTTAACGTTGCAATCCATGAGAAACCGCTGAGTATCAGTCTCAACGACATCTCGATTTCCGAGAAGCGGTTGCAGGGGGTATCTGCTACTTGTGCAAGGACTTTAAGGAGGTTCTGGAACTTTTATCTTCTGGTCTGTCGGCTGAGGAAATGATTACCTCTCTTGTCCCGCTTTCGGACGCCATCGAGAGGGGGTTCCAGGAGTTGATTGTTAATAAGACGAGCCATGTCAAGATTCTTATTCAGCCTGATACAGGGCTAATATAGGAGATGGATCAATATATTAGCCATAAACCGCACACTGAGCTTAATGCTTGAGCCTTCGCTTCCGCATCTAAAATCCCATCCCAAGGAACATCCCTCTACCTAGACACCACCTCGGTCCTCTCGGACCCCCGTCCAAAAACAACATTATACGCCGCAGGCAGCGTAGCCGCAACGATACTCGCGAGGTATATAAGCAGAACAGCCACGGGCTTCACCCATCTCAACACAGGCACCTGCATATACTCGAGTACCAGCACCACGACCGCAACCTGTACCAACGTCCGCGCCGGCAGCAGAGCGTTTCTCCGAGCCCACCGGAACTCTGCGCAGTCCCGGAATATAGTGCGCAGATGCACGTCCTCGATCACACGACTCGCCACAAGCAGGAGCAGGAAGATCCACGGTGGCAAGGTCAGCTCCGGCGAGGAGACCAGCTGACGTTGCCCCCAGTAAACGCAGACGCCGCCGTAGAAGAAAGGTGCTGAGATAAGGGTGTACTGCCATGTGCGCCGGCATCGGGGTGTGCGGAGGATCAGAGTCTGTGGCACGACGTTAGTGTGCCTTGTGCTGATAGGTGGGTAGGTACTAGGTAGCCAGCGGTGCGTCTACTCTACCTCGAATGCAGCGGTGATGACCGGGATAATGTTCGACCATTCCGTGGGGATGATGACAGTGACAAGAGGCGCCAGCCCGCATGTTAGTACGGTAGAAGCTACCGCCGCACGCCAGGTGCCATTCGAACGGCCCAGGAAATTGACATATTCCGATATCGTCCATTTCCGAAGATTCATTATACCCTGCTTCTTCCTCGGCGGCGGAGCACGACACAGGTCTAGACACGTGCCGAGGGCGCCGTATATAGCCAGTCCCAGCATGAGGACGAGTACAGGGTACTCGTGAATGTAGGCACTTGTTCTCGGCTTTCCGGATAGCATAACGGTATACGACGCGAGATAGGCGAGCAGTATCATGCGGATGCTGAGAAAGTAATGCCAGCGGGCGATAATGGCGGGGTTGAAGGTTAAGAGGATTGCGGTTGCGTCGAATGTTGGTAATAGTACTAAGCCAAACCATACATCGACGGCGACCTGGTGGGTCAGATTTGCATCTTCATCCTTCAAGCTGCGGTGCTCTAGGTTAAGTATTATGTCAAGCATAGAGTTGCTGCTGCTGCTTGTTTGGTTCTGTTCAGAGGAAAGAGACTGGTGACTCCATGGTAAGGGTAGTTTGAACAAAATTGTCGTGTATATAAGGAACACAGCAAGTGCCGCAGCCTCTATCGCAAGGAGCTTTCGGTTTCTGGCATCCTGAATACGAAAGAAAGGGGTTGGTCGGTTGAGTGGAGTTCTTGATGGCACCGTGCCTACCGTCGCGGTAAATGGGAATTTTTCACTTGTGGCTACTACTGCTGAGGTTAGGGCGCTGGGGAAAACTGATAGAGGAGCCATTAAGGACGTTTTGCACTGCGGCGGACAATCGTATAGCCTGAGAAATATCGAATTCCTAGCACTATAAGGTCTCAGTGTCTTAAAACGAGGTCGTGGGAATATGGTCTCTTTGTTCTCATGATGCGCCCGCACAAGCAGGGCATGTGAAACAGAGCCAGTTGTTTATATAAGTTGCTGTTGGAGTATTTGTCTCCAACCGCAAGTCTACACACGAACTGAGCAATTAGGCTGGTCAGAGAACTCAATTGTGGGTCTACAAACGAAGAATTTGTAGGTAAGTAGAAGATGGCGCGCCTAATCTACTTTTAATCTCTCTTGAATGATCAAGTCCTTATGTAAAAAGTAACAATGTAAAGCAAGGCCAATGGGGTTCGCATTAACCTTTCACTAATAAGAGTAAATTAACACTAGAGAGTAATCTCATTCTTCTAGCTCTTATACCCAGAGTAATTCTCAGTCTCGGCCAACAACGCACGTACGCCCACTGGGATAATATATTCTTAAATAGTAACAGTGGAGAAGAGTTCTTTTACCGGTAGCCTCTCAACGGTCATATAGAGAGCCATCAGCAGGGTAAGGGAAGCCTGCCAGCTTATCACAAAATATGGTCATATAGAAGTAGTGAATCATTTTTACCTAACACAACTATTTTATAATTCCTTTATGCGTAACAAGAGAAGGAGAAGAGATTACGGATCACTTCCCACCCACAAACTCATGGACAATCTTGGCCACTTCCTCGAACTTGGTAAACGTGGGACAATGCCCCGTCTCAACCTCCCAAGTGCGCACCGCACACCCGCCATCCTTCAACGTCTGCACAAACTCCCTCTGGTAATCCAACGGAATCGTCATATCCTGCGTCGTAAGGACATATCCCACATTCTTGATATCGCGCCACGCACACGCGCACAATTTCCCATACATCCCATCTCCATTCCAGCGCTGGAGAGTGGCGATGTATGCATCGGTCTCGGCATCGGACCTCCCCGGCCCAACAACCAGCCCCTTGGGATCCCGACTCACACACGTCCGGTCATCCGCGAAGTCAAACGCGAGTGGCATCAAATCTGCGTGGCCGTGCGCAGCCACAACGCCGAACATCGACTCCCCCTCCTTCAGTGCATTCGCTGTGATATACACGAGCCCCGTCACGCCGCCCTTGAGGCCCTGCGCCGCGCGCGTCTCGGCGCCGAGACCCTCGAGCGCGTTCGTGCCGACTTGCCCTCCGTACGAGTGCATGAGCGCGGTCACGGAGCGGCCGGCTTCGACTAGGCTCGAGACGTAGTTGCGGATGAGATCGGTGTCGGTGTAGAGGTCGGCGTTCGGGGGCCGCGCACCGTTTACTGAGACAAGCCGGGGGACATGGACTTCGTGACCGAGGTTTCGAAGGGTAGTTGTGAATTCGGAGTAGGAGGCTGGGATGTGCCAGCCGCCGTGGATGAGGACGAATGTAGACATGCTGTTGCTTGCGTCGAGAGATGTGGCGGGAGGTCAAAGGACCTAGAGTTTTTTGTGAGAGGTAGCACACAGAGGATAGAACAGGCTACGGATAGCCAGAGCGTTTCCTTCCTTTAAATAAGCAGCGAACGGAGCAGGCCCGCCAGTAATTAGGACTACACAGCCCACAAATCCGTGTATTTGAGTTAGGTAGCTGGGGACTGTAAAACGGCCCCCCGCGCTCGCAAGGAGACAGTGAGCCAATCAGCTACCACAGATCGGGCCTCCACACGCACACGAGTGAGTGAGATAGGGCGCCTCGTTTATGCACATTTGGAGGTAGCTCAAGCGAGCCGGTTCCAATTGAGCCAGGCGTCTACAACGTAGTTGTAGTGCTTGCTTTTCAGCAGGACATTCGTCCCCCTGCATTCAGCTCAGGGCGAGAAACAACCTCAGGCATTAATGTGATTCCTGCGCGTGTTATTACTACATTAGGTAAAGTGGGTTATGCAGCTTAGTCCGCCTGTCATGCTTGGCTATTTTTCGGACTTCGAACTTCAACCCCGACCAACCCCCTTGGCTACGCAGCCACAGGTCGGTAATGGCATCGCTTTGGCGCTTGGTTACTACGCCTTGGCGGACGTTGTCTTCCGTTGCAAGGAAATCGCCATGGGGTCTGCCGCCCAACACCGGGGCCCCTGTTCCTCACCAGGAGCTGGTTGACGAGGAGATATGCCCCGAGTATAATTCGATGGCCTTCTATCTAGCAAGACCGGGCGAAGAGCTAGCCAATAAATTCCAGCTCCTCGTCAAGATTGGCTGGGGCTCACAGTCAACTGTGTGGCTCGCCTGGGATATCTCGAGGTACCAACCGCGCTTGCCCTCCGATGTTGGCCAACCGAGACGCAAACCGTCATCCGCAAAATGGAGGCTGAGGTCAATCTGAAGAGACAGTTGCTCTGAAAATAATCACCAGCGGCAATGGCGATGATGCGCAGCATGAGAGGGAGAGGTGCTGCGATGGCAAGACTGAGGAGACACACGAAGCCTACATTCCTCCCACTGGACGCTGCGCTCAATTTCTATGGAATTATTCTGTCTTTCTTTCTTGGCTTTTCCCCTTATAATCATTGTGAACACTGTGAAAAGAAAAGAGAGGGAAAAAAGTACAGAGAGGCATCACGGGGTAGCTACGTATACAGCCCAGCCGTTCTCCCAAACACCCTGTCTACTCCCTCAGGGACGCATAGGCCTGGAGAGCACCCATGATCGTCACCGCGACACCATTGGAAGTGACACCACGCTTGAAGTACCAACCACCACTGGCCCACATAACGGCCGTCATCAAGATCGCAATGGCCTTGTTGATAGGGTTCTGCAGCTGCTCGGGAGACTGCGACCAGTTATAGTTGAGGAGCGCTAAATTTTATCAGCAATTTTTTACAGGTCTGAAGGCATATATAGGGACAGGTATATCATACCGTTGACAAGGAAGAAGACGCTCCCCTGATACCATCCGGCCCGAGCGCAGGTGTCGGCGTTGCTCGGCAGGGCGCGGAATTGGGGCGATTGCTGCCATTCTTTGGCGCCGAGCTGGAGACACAATTAGTACTTGATTTTGCACCTATATTCTCGACGTGGGGAAATGAGAAAAGGCAATCGGACGATAAACGTACCGTATGGCCCAGCGAAATGAGGATCCAGCCGATGCTCGTGGTTTGGAGGGCGTTGGGCATGTTGGCGATTATTAGTTGCTACAGGAATCCGATTCCAGGTTTGAGAGTTTTTGAATGTTCGATGTATTTCGGGTGCAGAATACCATGTAAAAGATGACAATGTCAGGAGAGTTTGGATTGATTAAGAGTCCAGCTTCTCCGCTCTGAAACGACCCGAATGCCTCGGCTCACATGACCTCGTGGCTACCCCAGAAAATGAGGAGAACCCACAGCAACCTAATTCCGATTAAGCTTATCCTGCTGATGCTGCATTTTTCACCTGTTTATCGGAGGGACTCAATGAAGTAAATACCGCGCGGTCTGTATTTCCAACCCGGCGTACCGCACCCAATCGAGACTCGTCGCGATACTGCCACAGGTGGCCATAGGCAAAGATTTGATTGCAAAAACATACGGGATGGATGTGGTAATTTAAGAGACCCGTGCAATTTGTATTTCGGCTCAACTATAATCATAGTGAGGCAATATAGCTGGATGAAGGCGGACATACCAAGACAGGACAGGACAGGACAGGACAGGATAGGTTTATTGGAAGACAACAGGAGAGAAAAAGAAAACATCCATATAAAATAGACCACAGGCGGTCTAGGACTCGACACGATTGGGCGGTTAGAGAAAGGATGAGCAATCAGTTGCATGAGGCTAGGTTGAATACAGAGCGATTAGATTGCGCTAAACGACGCTGAGATTCTAGAGAACCTTGCGGTAGTATATCAATCCAGATCGCGCCCCTGATAGTTTCTTGTTTTTTTTTTTTTAAACTAGGTACTTTACTTCCATCAGGTTCAGGTTCCTATCTGACTAGGAGACTAGCTAATCGCAATGCAAGGATGGCTGCGCATAAAGTCTTCCAGCTCTTCCTACTATACTCCATCTTGCTACTTCTCCGAGTCTTCGCCATGCTCTACCCTTCTCACAATGAGCGAAATCAAATCGGGCAGATGTAAGGTTTCCGTGTCTTTTGTCCTTTTCTTCGAGACCAAGTAATAGGATACTAACGGCTTAGGATCGCATTTTTCGATGAAAAGGTAGTTTCGAAGCACAAGTGGATGGCTACCAGCTGACTTCCAAAGCTCTCCGAGATACAGACGACCGAGCCCGAGCCCGGCCACACGAACATGGACTGGGAATGATATACATAGCCTATGTCATTGAATGGTAAGATGTTATGGCGAACGGCAATACACTCTGTTGACAGGCGAAGGGCAAAGCAACTCGCCGTGGATTTTTTTTGTGCATGTTTGCTATTTCTGTAATTGATGCAGCGTACTTTGCGAGGGAAACGCAAGTCAGGGTTTAGGCAAAAAGAAGGTCAAAAGTTTAATTGTTCTTGGGTAAGAAAAGGCGTGGAGCATTTTCGGCGGAAGTAAAAAATAAATCGTTGTGCATCATCCGTGAATCGAACACGGGCCTCGTCGATGGCAACGACGAATTCTACCACTAGACCAATGATGCTTCTTGTTGTAGGACCGTGTCGTTTTTTGAAATTTCTTGAGCCGTAATAAGTGGAACATGGTCCACTAATTCATTGACCCTATGTCTTCCAACTTATCGACTTTGCCCGATGAAGTACTTTCTAAAGGATTCAAGAAACATTTGGTATAATAATCTAGCTGTAGACAGAGAGCTAGCTTTTACACAGTTTATTCTGGTGCGAACCTGTGTCTGTGCCGGGGGTACAAGGTGAAAATCAAGCAGATGATGGGTCGATATATATTTATTTCCCTCCTCAACGCACACCTACCTTTTCTGATTTCGGGCGTCTCTCAACATCATAACTCCCACGGGTTGAGTAACAGGATACCTCGTTTTCTTCCCTAGAGTGATATGGAGAGTCTAATTCAAACTTTACACCTGCTGATTGATGGGGATAGCAAGGAAGACCATCATCCGATCAGCAAGGAGCTCTCGGGTTCACGGTATGTATGTCTTGCAGGATGAACTCACGGGAAACCTTGGAATGATCTCGATTAAGATAAGCGGGGAAAAAGCATATAGATCGCACTGGTATCACGCTATCATACATTCGCCTACAATAAGAAGACTGCGGAAAAAAAGAAAAAGAACATCACCTCATCTCATACATCCCCCTCCTCCCGGCTCACAAACCCATACCCCATACACCCAACAACACCAACCAACGACCCAAAACCCGCCGCACCAACAACACCCCTCCACCCTAAAGCATTCAACCGCGCAACACCAAACGCACCCCCAAGCAACCCGCCAACCTGACTCCAATCATCGACCGCAACCTGCCCGCGATGATTCAGCAGCCTCCAGCTGCGATCCTTCCACTCGATCTCCTCCCTCCCCCACATCCGCCCGATCAGCGCAACAGTCAGCAGTCCCGTGCCGACGACCCCGCCCGTCCCCGCGGCGCGGAGCAGTGTAGTGGATGTGAGTGGTTGTTTGTTTTTGAGCGACAGTGCAGCGCGCGGGAGCGGGCCGACTGCGGCCCCTAGCTGGAAGCCCCGGTAGAGGACGTGTGTTGTGAGGATTGTGGTTGCCAAAGGCTGGTCCTCAGCGTAGGTGGCTTTGGGGAAGAAGTGGGACATTTTCGCGGCGCTTTACTTTCTGCGAATTGTGGTATTCGTGGTTGGTTGAGGATGACGAGGGAGATGAAGATTGAGAGATGTGAGATTTGAATTGACCAGAGCACGATTGGGCTGACACTTGCAGGCGGGGGTTCCCGCTGCGCACGGTGGATCGTTACACCGCGATCGTTGTGTTTGATCTCGACCCAAACAGCCAAAGAGGCTTAAAAGCAAGGGGTGGACCAATGAGAGCTCGTGTATTACCGCCTGATGCTTGGCGAGGCCCATGGAAGTAAACCTAAGTATAGTTCTGAATAAACAAAACTCGAATTGTATCCATGGGTAGCACCACAGCAAGTTGCTACCTGGTGGCACAGGCCGACATCAAGGCTGCTACTATTTGTCGGCGCAAAAATAGTGCCCGGCAGGAAGTTATCCAAGCGCATAGGAGGCATAACTAAATATACAAGTATTTCTATCTATGATACATATCCACTAGAAACTTCAACTCAGACAAACCCATCTCTCCAATCAACCCAAGATATGGACGTATCGATATGATATCCAGTCTGGGACGCGCCGCACGCGCCAGCGCGTAGGCGCCGTATACCGGGTGTGGGTGCCGTGCAAGGAGTTTCTGCTGTGGTTCTTGCGAGTGATTGAAGTCTATTCGGCATTGGATACGATATTCGATATGGCAGGAGTGGGTGGTATACATCCGTTGAGCATCGTCATTGCGGGCCTTCTCGCTTCACGGTCGGCCAAATCCGCAACGCTGAAATGATAGGCCGAACAGCGGCTATATTCATATTTTTATCAAGAAAGGCGGCGCCAATAATCGCACGCACTGTGGTCGCCATCAGATGGTCTGTAAGATCCTGTGCTTCTAGCTTGCCACCATCGATGTGAGGGAGGAGACCGGCGTCAAACCCGCGGGCAGCCAGGTTGGTGTCGTATGTGACGGTGAAGAGTACTTGCTTGAGCAAACCTGCAGCGCGAATAAAGATAATTAGCAGCCATTCGAGTTGGAGGGCTGGGGAGCGAGAGGGCGAGGTGAATTATATGCATGAATACATACGTAGTTTGAGCTGGCGTCTATGTCCCTCGGCCAAAAGAGAGAGCCATAGAACCTGAGCTCCAACGAAGGCGAGGCTTTTGTTTGTAGGATGACCCTTGACATCGGCTGTGCGAAGCGCATTGATGATCAGGTCATCGTTTTGAAAAACCAGGTTTAAGCCCTTGAAGAATGTTCGAGTCCGCCGGGGAAGAACTGCGCTCGGATGTGGTTGTTTCATGGCAGAGGTAGTGGGTTGCTCGCCGACGGATATATCACGCGGCGCCTCCGGTCGCTGGACGAGGGAGGAACTGGGCAGAGGTACCCGGGTAGATTTCGAGGGCATTTGAGAGGGCGAACCCTGTGGAGGATCGGGTGCACGCGATTTTGCGTGTTGGTGAAGGAACCGCGAATGAACAAGGACCGAGTGACGATCCGTGTTAATATGAGCCATAAAGAGAGATCGGCAAAGTGAGATGGCAGTCTGGTTCCGCAGAGGCCTGCCCCCGCGTCGAAATGGTTGGGAACTCCATTTTGTCCGGTATGATGGGGTTAGTGAAGCCAGCTCCGGCTGTTGGACCCAAAGGCGAAGACTGGGTGCTATTGCTCGGCTCGCCATATAGAGTGCGCCGCAGGCATTTTGTACACCGGCTGGCTGGCGATCAATAGACCTGCGTGGAAGAGAGAGGGTCAACAGGTATGTGCGTGGGCGTTTGACATTCTTAAGAAAGCAGAAGAGCAAAAGTTTGTTGAGTCAATTGCATGACAACAGTTGACCCGGGCGGCTATTCCCAATTTCGCGGGCGGTCAGGAAATAAAATTGCGCCTGGACGGCAGAATCAGTGGGCTGGGTTGCAGGTGACGTCACGCGCAATCCAATTTGGACAAAATCAGCAACACAAAACAGAGACAAGCATCCATCCTATTATCAGCGTTTGAAATTACTTAACCAGCTATTAAACTCCCTATCTATGTTCTATTAAATCCATGATCGATTAAATTTCACACACACGGTGCGTCTACCAACTCTAACAATGCACAAAAGCCGACGTTTTGCAAAAGTAACCACCCAATGAACGAGAAGTAGTCTACTCAGCCTCGTCGAACAATTTAAACTGCTCGAAGATCGCCTCTCCCGTCATATCTTCCCCGTCAATATTCCCCTCGAGGGAACCGGACCACCTGGTGTAGATATGTCTACCCGGACCGCCGGAGATGAAATGCTCGCCGGTTGCGAGAAATGAGAATAACTGCCCCTCTAGAGGAAGATCAATTGTAACGTTGAACCCGGTCGGAATTCCCGTCGTGAGGAGAGGCGGGTACTCCGAATTTTCTCCATAGGGTCGGACCTTGACGCCATAGCACTGGGTGGCGATGACTTCGCTGCCGCGGGCGACATACGCCGAGATGTAGTTGTCCTGGTTTGGAGAGAGAAGGTCGAACCAGACGACGGTGTAGTCGCCTAGACGGCCGTGGCCCCAGTACCAGGCTCCGACGTTCGAGGCAAAGTTGTCATCACCCCAGTTCTGCCGCAGATTTAGTTGCTAAATTGTAACTAACAAAAGGGGCATACACACCTTGTCGTGGTAGCCAATCCCGGTGAACGAAAGCTCCTCCCCTCTGACGGTAAGCTGGACATCCGCCTCTGCGGCAGGGATCGCATTCGCCCAACCGATGTGCGGCGCGATCTGCAGGTTTTGGCCAGGGATAGCCGCGCCGCAAGGGGAATGCGGGGGAACAATCTACGAGAGTCAGCTTCTCAGCCCGAGATTCGAAATATGCTGGCACACTTACAGACTGGAGCATCACGGTGCCCGAGACAACTGGCGAGCGCAAGTCCACGCGATACGTGGACATATCCGGCGTCCCGTTGAACGACGCAGCACCAACCGGGGCCTCAAATACTCCGGATGCACCATTTCCAAGTACCGTGATTGTCGCCTCGGTCGCGTTGAAGATGTAAATATCTGTCGTTCCATTCGGCCAGGAGACTTCGGTTTCGACGAGTGTGAGGCTGGTGAATCCGGCTTCGGCAAAGCTGCCGAGGAGGTGGAAGCCTCCCGGGCTAGCCGTGTAGAAGGTGACGACGATTGAGGCGCGCTCGCCGGCCGGTGAAGGCGACTGGATCGCATCGAAGTACCACCAATCCCATGTTGTAGCGTTGACAGGGGAGACTTTGGGGGCGTCGAAGCCTGTCGCGCCGGTGCGCCAGGTGACGTCGGATCGTTCGGGGACAGGCGTTGGAGGGATGACCGTTGTTGATGGCAATGCCCTTATTGGACTGAAAAGCAGTGAGATGGGAAGCAGGGATGTGATCTTCATGGTGGCGGAGTGTTGTGAAACAGGAAGATGGGCGGGGATGCTGTCAGGAAAACCCTGAGCCTTATATGATGCCGCACCAGTGGATCTACATCCAAGAACGAGGCTTCTATTTGCATATTATTAGATAGCGACCCTGTTGTCTCCCTTTCCGAGTTACCCCGTCACCGTGCCAGCGTGGTCTACATCGATGCTGCGTCTTGAATCAGAGCCTCGCGACAACACTGATTGGCATCCTCAGAAGCACAGAACATGATCTCGGTGTCAAACCGGGAATAGTTCACTCGGACCGAGTGAACATAATTCAAAAATTTCCCACCCGGTGAGATCTGCCTCTCCTTGACTTTCTTTTGCGGGGCGACTATACTCCGGGTGGGTACATCGGGGATGGAGCGAGCTTGGCTCACCGAAGACAGTATCCCGAGAGAACATCCAAATGGTTCTTCGAAGGAATGGAAGAAGAGTTTCTTGTGAAATTCAAGCGGTGTGTAACCGAAGCCTGACTCTCCGCCAGGGGATTCCGAATGGAATAATGTGGCAGCGCGTGATCGATCTTCCTCCAGGCAGCAAAGTCTCTATCGATCTGTACATACGTACTGCAGACTCGCCCCAAAAATACGGTACATCTGGCAGCACACAGACACTGTGCCATTCCTATTTCCGCACGGATAACCCCTCCGACTTGATGGTTTGTGATACTGTCACCATGTGTCAAGTCAATGAAGCATGCGCCCTGAAAGTCATGTTACACTGATACTGATCCTAAGCTTCGAGAGGCGCTGGGCTAGGGCCATCGCACGCGCTCTGACGTAGCTTGACGCATAGTGCATCACGCATGCATGCATTTACAGCACCCCTCATTCGAACGACATCCCTCGAATATAGCAGCGGCGGATGAATGCGGCCTAGCGTGTTTCTCACATGATCTCGTACTGTACTTTTTGGACTTCTTGTGTAACACGGGGTGACTGATTCTCCGTCTCTCACTGTAATAATAATCTCCTCATCGGTTTCCACGCAGTCCGAACAAGAAATGACAAGGACACTGCGGTCAGCCGCACGCAAGGCCTCAGGCCTGCCATACGACAAGGATGCCAGGAGATCGATCGTCGACCATACACAAGCAGTCATCTCAGATCCACCCCGAATCCTCACATCGGAGATCGACCTGAGCGCTCTAGGCAAAGTCAGTCCCGTCCCCGGTCTCGATGCAGAAGAAACACGTATCCTGCGCAGAAAGCAGCAGCGCCTGCGCCTCTCAGCACCAAGCATAACCCGCCTCGCATCCAAATACGGCGCCCACACCACAAACAGCCTGAACGCGACGTTCATCTTCGCGCAGCACGAAGCTGGTACGGCCGTGTGCATCGATCCAAGAGGTTGGGTCATCACCTGCGCACACTGCTTTGGCGAATCAGACGAGGAGTGGCATGCTCATCGGAGGAAATGGCTCCTTTCGTACTCTGGTGTTGCCGTGCAGGTAGAGTGTCGCGTCTGGGATGCGCGCCGTGATCTTGCGCTTGGGCGCATAGTCTGTGTCGAGGGCGTAACTGTGCCGGGTGCCTTTGCATTTGTCTCTCTACCCTCTCTGGACAGCGAGAATGAGAGTTCTTATGTTCATTCCCCAATCGTGTGTATCGGGCAGCCGGGAGCCGACGATCTGGAGTCGGACAAGCCCCGAAAGACGGATTACGCGCTTGTCGAGATCTCAGAGGGCAGGCTGAGAGGGATGATTGCGGGTGCAGACCCGCAGGATAATTCGGAGATTGGGACGCTGAAGCATGATGCCTGGACGTATTGGGGCCATTCAGGGGCGCCGCTGCTTTGTAGGGAGTCCGGAGCGCTACTCGGGCTGCATTCGTCGTGGGATGAGAATACGGCGATGAGGCATGGGGTGCCGCTTGTTGCGATTCGGGAATTTCTTACAGCCTATTTGCCGGATGGCCCGAGTAGGACCGGCCAAGATCGCACTGCATCTACGGATGCGCCTGGTTGTGCACCTCAAGTAATCATGATAGATTAATCGGACTCAAGTGGTAAAGTCCCAAAATTGCTCATACGTGCACTCCAATACATGCTCCTCATGCCCGCCCACACTAATTGCTTCATCTCTCTTTACGAACCCGGCCCGCTCATACAACCTCCTGGCCCCCTCATTCCCCCGCGAAACCATCACAACAACCACTGCACTCCACCCTCTCACTGCGCAAGTGCCGCGAACACAGTCCAACGCCCCCTCCACAAGCAGCCTCCCATACCCGGCGCCCCTCGCCTCTGGCCGCACATACATCCCCGCAAGAAGATACACGACCCTTGACTCAGCTCGAATCCCAGAGGCCGCACTGGCCGCTTCTTCAAAATCAATCGCTTCGAATACCTCCCATGGCCTCTCCACCCTTCTCTCCTTTCCTTCTTCCTCCATAGTCGCATCTAGTAAAGCCACAGGCCCTAAAAGCGTAACCTGTCCCGCCCACTCCTCCCTCTCCGCAAGAAAGAGCACATCATCGCCGCGCGAGGAAATCCCATCGTGCATATCACTCGCTTCGCTGGGTACCGCGACGAGCGACGTGCTTAGCGGATTCAATAGTCTCTTCTCCCAGACATCATCAGTGAAAGCGGTTTCGCGCGCCAGAGTCGAGCTGAATGCGTCTGAGTCTGTGGCGAGTGAGTGTAGGCGCAATGCTTTGTATTTCTTTACGAGGGCGGGGAGGACTTCGGAGTTGGGGAAGGATTTGGGGAGCGGGAGGATATACATGTTTGTATTTCTGAAAGGCATTTTGATGTGCTTTGTGTTCGTTGTGGGTTAGCTAGAGAGGCCAGTGAATTGTTAATGTCCATGTCGTCGGATGCATAGAGGGCGGATTGACGTGTGAGTCACTGCCATGTCGAATACGATGTTACATCGCTTGACTTCCTACTGACCAGCCTACTTTAATTCACCACAATTTACTCCGGTTTCTGGTTTGCCCAAGAGATTTCTAGTCCATAGACTGCATGCGGTACATATGTGGTACATGTCCACTCCATTATGACTCGCGAATATCAAATATCAACCCGATCAAAAACCCCCCACTGCCCGCGCAACCTCTCAAACGGCCTCTGCAGCGGCCATGCATGCATATCCTTCGTGCGCTCAATAACACCAACAAGCGCCTCGCGCTCTCCCGATTCCGTGAAGTACTCGCCGTACAGCATAATCGCAATCACCGCGTTGACGAGCGCCGGCATCCGGCGCGGGGAGTTGTCGACTGCGATCCCGCACAGGTTCAGCACGATCGAGCGGACCTGCGACTCAGCTTTGCGGTGTGTTGAGCGGGGTGTGGAGGGGTTGCTAGATTGAGGGCTTTGTGTTAGATTAGGATTGTTTGGCAATGGAGGGGGATGGGATGGGGATCTAGGTACTGACTGTAAGGTGGGATTCTCGGCTGTGAGGATCATGCGCGCGAGCTCGAGGTGCTGCACGCCCGTTACCTGCGCGTCAGTTGCGAACCAGACTGTCGGGAAGATCTCGCCTTTGGATGTGTTGGGAGAGGCCTGGAGGATGGGGATGAAGTGGGTGGAGTAGTCGGAGATGAGAGTATGCTGCTGGTGTTTGAGGCGCTCTAGAAATATCATACATATCAGCAACAAGCATATGTTAGACGCAATAGACAGTGTGACTGGGATTTCAAAAGAGGAATATCGTACCATATTCATCCACCGACCTCTCCCCCCAGCACCACTTGGTGACTTCGCCCGCATGCATAATCATCGTATTCGCCACGGTGGCGTTCTCCCAGTCCTCACGCGTAAACGTGATGCAGGGCACTCGCTTCCGCGTCAGAGCATAGTACACCTCCTGCCGGATGGCAATCCAGTACGCGGCTGTCGCAAGCGACGATCGCCGCAGTGGCGACGAGATCATCGAGTAGATAATGGCCTGGGTGATTGCGAGGAAGTTTACCCTCTGCTGGTACTGCTGTTGGTGGTGTCTTTCCTTCGCATCTCTAGACAGCGATACGTTATCAGTGTCCGTCTCGCCCTCTTCCATCTCCTCCTCCATCTCCTCGTACTGCCGCAGGATGATAGCCGCCACCATGAGGTTATCCTGTTTCTTGGGGTCCTGCACGTCTTGGAAAGTGAGCAGACCCGGGATGCATTTTAGCATGTACTCGACGGCGGATGAGGTGGTGAGATTAGGCAGAAGTTGGCCGTGGTAGAGGATCCCGCCTGCTGTTTTGTAGCGTGGGACGCGGCTGAGGTGGCGCGAGGAGACGGCGAAGATGGCGTTGCGGACGGTTAGGCAGGATTGCGCCCGCAGGGGAACAACGAGGCCGAATTGGCGTCGGTCGTCGCAGTGGTCGAACTGGCCCAGTTATTACCTAGCTAGGTACATGGCAGGAGGTGGGAACAGGATGGGGGTAGACATACCCACGGCGATAGCTCCTCGATAAAGTACCGTAGTAGGCACGACTCCTCGACATTCCCGAGCGGCTTAATCTCCTCCGCACGCAGGGGGTTTACTCGATGATGGCTGATATAGCGTCCATGCGGACTTTGGTGACTCCACCGGCTAGCTTTGTCGGTCCCTCCCGATCCTGCACTTGACGCAGGGGACCAGCCCTGTAGACCAGCCGCCGCAGACACAAGTGCATCCAGCGGGTTAAACGGCGCAGTGGATACGCATCCATACTCCGGACTTGCCGGCGATTGTACCACCGCGCTCGACGCAATCGGATGAGGTTCCGAGCTGCATGATATCTGCACCGGCGGCGTCTGTACCTGCACCAATTGGTCTTGTGCTCGACTCCGCGCCCCGTCCTCCTCCTCCTCCTCCTCCTCCTCCTCCTGGTCAGTCATATCGAGGTGCTGACAGGGAACCCCGCCACCACCAGTCGCAGCCGGAGAGCCAGCAGCCACACCGGCAGACTCGGTCCTCCTCCACTTCCGCGGCTTGCTATTCACCCACGTCTGGCTACAGTTTGTAACAGCCCACTCTCCCGCGCCCGGAATGCCCTTCGCCCCGCGCCGGAAGACGGTTTTGCGTTCGACGGGGATGCATTCTAGCCCGCGGGCCGCGCAGCGGCAGCACTTCGGTTTCGCTTTGTCGCCTGGTGTTATGCGCTGTTAGCTATGTTATTCTGGTATATTGTGCTCCCTGGGTAATAGTGGGTTGGTGGGAATGAATGGTAGTGCATATACATTTGATATGCCGATCTGCGGAGATGTGAGCGATGGTCTTGCGCGCGGAGGGTTTTGCTATCTCGAGTAGGGCTTCACTGTGGACGTACTGCGGCAGTTCGAACAGGGGGGCTTGAGGGCCGTCATCCCTGATTCTGACGGTGTTGAGGGTGCATATTGAGAGAGGCAACCGACGGCGCGGGCGATGGGTTTAGAAGGGGGCGGCGCAACCTGCCAGAACTGGTGAGGGTTTGGGGGAAGCCTGCGGGGTCGCAGAGTGGGGGTTGGAGAGGGCTGTTATTGGCGGGGCTTTTTACTTCTTTTGGAGCGACTGGAAATTACCTATTAATGGATCCGAATGGATTGGATCGTTTGTTCCTGTCGCAGGGCTGTGTGCAAGGTGTTGAGTCTCATATAATAAAAGATGTGTACAGGTGATGCAAATGCTTACAGGCCGAGCAGAAATCGAGAAGAGAGAATATGGCCACGTTATCTCATCGCGCAGTATTCAGATCCAGATAATCCAGATTAACCACCTCTACCTGCGGCGCAGCATAATTATTCACGACCTGTAACCGCTTGGCCAATTTATACGACCGATGGCTGCTGATTTTCCGGCGCCTTGCGACAGCCCTCTACAGCAAGCAATGAGTTAGCTCAACTAGGATCATACCCCGATACTCCAAGAATTTTGAATGTCTAGCGTACCTGAACCTCTTCTCGCTCCTCATTCCCACCTCCGTTCCACGGAAAACATATCTTCAGACTTCCCGGGAACACACAGGTGAGCATATCCGGCAGCGCGCGATCGTGCGGTAGATGCCCGATGCACAAGCTGTAGTCGACAGTGGTTGCGATGAGCAGGTATGCCCTGGGCGATTGGAGGAAGAAATCCTTCCACGTGCTGTTCAGCGAGTTGCTTTCCACGGCAGTTAGATGCTCTGACTCAGGTGTAGGCGTGTTGGTAGTAGGGCCGAAGAGTGCTGCTGTGCCCATCTGCGGCTCTCGATCGAGGGGTAGCTGCACGGTCATGTACGCGAGATGGAGGAAATGCGACATTCCCGCTGAGATCCTGGCGGCGGCTTCGTAGACTTGTTCGAGGGAGCGCAGGACTTGGCCGAGTGTGTGGAGGCGGCGCTTGTGAAGGGCCATTTGTGACGGTGAGGAGGAGAGGCTGATGTCGAGGGCTGTTGTGAGGAGGGGCATGGGGAGACAGCCGAGGCTTGATGGTTCTGGTTAGTGGGTAGACCAGGATAGGGGCCGAAGAGGGGCGTACAGGCTTAAAGGAAGGGTGTGACTCTTTCCGCGGTGGCTGAGGAATTCTAGTACACCGGTGAGGCGGCGCATGGATTCGGAGAGCGTGGCGCCAGCGCGTCTGAGGTGGATGGTGTAGGCAGAGGTGTATCCAGGGTGGTTTTCTATTGTGAGGAGCTCAAAATGGGTGAGGCTGGTGCGGGCGGAACTGCCAGAGTTAGATGGAATTGGAACAATGGAGGCACGGACGTACTAGTAGTACACATAGACAAGGTTCACAAAGACGTCGACGCTTTGGTGGACCTCCGGGCTCATCAAAGTCGGTAGCTTTGTCCTGGATAACCATCGGTTAAGTGTTACCTCAATGCGGCGGATTTTGACCAAGGTTGTGTCGAAAGCTTCCTTGGAGACGGAGAGGACGCGAATACCATGTGACGAGTAGACAAGGGGCATCATGTCTGATAGCGCAAGCGCAAGATCGTAGTGCTCTTTAAGAACCTTGACTAACACACGCTTGGTTGACGGGTCGTAAACATAAGAGTTCATAATCTCATCAGCAAAGTCGTCTTCATTCAGTCCGTGAATTCCCAGACTTGGATCGATGGCAGGCACCTGGGTTCTTCGGTGCAGAGCAAGCGACAAGCATCTATCCCGGAGGACTATTGACCACCATAGCCGTTTCTTGGAGATCGGATCTACCCGTAGCTCTGGCCCCGGTGAGTTTTGGAGCGTCAAGGCACACTGAATTGCCCGCGCTAGCCAGTCGCTGCCAGCATGTGGCTCCGTGGCAGAGGCATGGTGGCTAAGCAGAACAGCGCCTTGGGCTTGTGCAAGTGGATGGTCTTCGCCGTAAAAGTCAAATAGACACTACCTACTGTGAGACACGGTTGGACTGTCTTTGGTAGTCTGCATACCTTGGCGCGCTTGTAGAAAGCATTCCGCGCTTCAGTCTTTGTGCTGAATCCACACGCTTGGATAGTGCTGAGGGTGGCATACTATCTGGGTTAGTAGAGTGGCGGGAGACGATCAATTCGTACATGACATACTGGACAACTAGCGAACAGGAGCGCCTGTAGAACGAATAAGGGTATCTTGGAATATTCAATGCTTGATCGCGTATAGCTCACCCAGAACTCCGCTTCACTGATAACTGGAAAAGTGGGATGAACGTAGAGAAAGTAGTTTCGGACAAACTCGTATAGCGCCTGGGTATCTGGAACACTGAAGCACCCTTTGGCCGAAAGAAAAGCGAGGTCTTCGTGGCCGATCGTGGAATCCCGGAACTCGAGGAAAGGGTACGTGGACCACTCCACGTGGCTAGGAAAGCATGATGGGCCGGATATAGGCGCGTCAAGGGCGCTCAAGCCGTTGCTTTCTAAGGTTTGAGGGGTTCCTTTATTGCTGTCTTCCGGTGCGGATTGCCGTCGCTTCGCATCCATTCTCGCTGAGTTCTGTCTGGCAGGGATGGGCTGCTTGCTGGGAAAGAGCAAGAGAGGTCATTATCGGATCAGCGACATTGCATGATCCATGTGCCCGGCTTCCCCTGAAACCGATCCGAAATTCAAGTGTGCACTAGTCGTCGTTATGCTGATTATTGTGCTGCGTCAGTATGTCCGAGTCAGTCTGTGGGGCATCCCCAGCTTCTCCAGTTTCCCCCAAGAAGGATTCTATTGGCGGAAACATAATCTCACTGGACAGGGTACTACTCCAGAGTACTCTGTAGACTTCCCCATTGAAGTTGTCGGAGACCTTGGTATAGCGGGGCATACACTTTCGCTGTTCAGACGCGTGAACAGTTGCTAGCTCGCTGGCAACACCGGCAACATATTCGTTGAGATGTTATAGACATCGCTCATTACGTCTTTGGCCGGGCGACCGTGAGAAATAAGCGCTGACTCGAATACTCTTGGAAGGGCCAGCCTAGATGTGGTGGGTTCTTCGCTACGACGACTTCAACTAAGGGTCTGACAGCAACCCTCTCGCGGAGGCTCGATCCTCTGGTCGCCATTGTAACGTTTTGCGCTTGAAGCGAAGAAATGACTCTCGGCCCTTACCCTGCAGGTTCATCTCCAGCCTCTCCAAAGAAATGGGAGTGATATCAGTCGTACTTATCTAGTCCCCTGTTTGTTTTACTGTTTAGCCACAGAAACCGAACCCGCGGTGCTTTAAGGAATCATATCACACCTTGTTGATCAAAGAAATTGCTCGCATATTTGCTCTTTTGGATTATATCTGTTGGCGGTGGCCCGAGGAGGGCTATCATTTCAGCGAGGTGGTGACTGTCCGAATCGTACTTTTCTGAATCCTTGGCATAGAAAAGAGGACCCGGCTCAAGAATATCCTAGGATGGTAAAGGGGACTAGCTATGGTAGTTGCAGACGACAGGATAGATATGTACTAGAACTCCTGAATTCCAAATATCGATCTTGTGACCCCAGGGCGTGCGCAATACAACTTCGGGCGCTCAATTGTTCAGGGGCTGGACATCTTCACATTTCGCACTTATAAAGTTGAAAAAAAGTGGCAAAGTCGACCAGGATTGGACGGCGGTGTACTCTGGGAATGCCGAGGGGCTCGAGAACAGTAAATAACCAGATCCTCAGAGACTTTGCGTAGGCTTGGGTCGGATTTTTCAATTTAGGGGTCCTGGTATGTAGTTATACGGGCGGTGCAAGGTCCGCGACTGTCCGATTCACCCTCAACACTCAACATGATGTTCTTGCTTTGTAGATCTTGTTGTAAAGGCAGCAGACGTTTCCAGGAAGTGCGATGCGATTCGCACCAGTATGAGCAATATGAGCCTCTGTAGGTAGAAAGTCAAGAGCAAGAAGAATGTGGACTAATGTTGGCTTCAGTGGATTCTCGGGAAGAGTCTTATTTGCACTTCGATTCCGAAGCTCAAATAGACCCATGGCCAAGGGAGGATGCACAAGGCATGGATAGCTGGACTTGTCGGCAGCGGTAATTTGGAAGTCATCCAGTGCATGGCGAACCAGGACAGAGCTCGTGTGATCCAATTCCACAGTTCTAAGATGCTTGTAAACTTCTGTTTCTCTCTTTCCATACGCAGAGTCACGCTCATAGACGTATGCATGTTGTCTCGTCCGGTTAGTCTTGGAAAGCGATACACGTAAACATGATTGCTTATCCAAGATCTCTACATAGCCACACTGTGGAGTAGCCTCCATAGCCCAGATTGCCAAGCACTTGATAGCTTGAATAAAAGATATTGTCGATGTTGACTGGGTAGAACCGGTCTGGGGAGTACTGTTGCGCCGTTTCCTCTTCTAGCTTTTCACTCGAACCAAGAAGATCGCCAGATTTAGAGAACTGCCGAGCTGGGGTTGCCGGCTTCTTGAAAAGCGATCTAGTCGGGCAACGTGCCAGACGTAGCATCGTTGGAGTTCAAAGGAGTAATTCATCCCTGCGCGCTGGCTTGAAATCACGACTCTGTATCGCGTGTCTTGATTCGCGTTTCGGGCGCTCAAATCACGTGGTGTATAGGTCTTGGAGCCTTCACACTATGAAGACATACATAGGAGCATTGGGTGTGCCTTTGGGCCAGTGGTTCATCTGTGTAGACCCTGTACGGAGTAGGTACTCCGTAGTGGCACTGCCTTGCCCCAAAAACAGCGCATTACACTGTCAAGGGAACCAGCGAACTTGGTTAACGTTCTGAAACATACCTAAAACATATTCCTAATATAGATTTATGTTGCACAAATGTCCAGTTGATTTAGGGATTCTATACTTATTTTGTCGTATACATAAACTGCCGAGGCAGACTCAGAATACGAGGATCGGCGGGACAGTGCGCAAGGCGGCGCCCGCTCCGGCTCCCAGAAAACGCCACCCCGATCCTACTCCAGCGTTTCAGGGTCTTTTTTCTCCTATTTCATCATTTCCAGGGTCATTTCGGCACCTCCGTTGTATCGGCGATGGCTGACAACGATTTCAGGGAAGCAATCCAGCTCCATCGCACGGCGTATAGGCTATGGCTGGCCATTGCCTACTCCGTCCTGGCCGTCTTCTCATGGACAATGATCGTGATCCTAACCGAGCGCCCGATCACGACTCTTTCCTACGGATACGATGACGGGCTAGAAACCCGTGACCGCTACACAAGGAACGAGAATTGGTATACTGCAGTGCGGGTATTGCAGGCTATTGTGGCCATCCTCACTCTCCCTGTAACTTCCACAGTCTGTTCGGGGGCAGCTGTGGTCTACGCTCAGCAATGCCGCCCTGCCTCTGCGGCCGACCGTCTGAGTTTACGCCAATTGGTGCTGCTTGCGGACAAAGGATGGACGGACCTGCGCAAAATCTGGAGGATGCTGGTAGTGAAAAATGGTTGGAAGAAGTCTGGCAGCACATTCCTGCTGGTAGCCATGGCGCTGAACGTGCTCGGCTTGGTTATCCAGCCCCTCCAGGAGGTCTTTCTCTCTTCAACAACAGTGAAGACCCCCGGAGCACATGGCCTGCTTATCTCCATCGCAGATATTCCGGCAAAGTTCCCCGGTGCCCTCGGCTCAGATGTTGGTTCCACAACGATCCAGACGCGCAAGGCGCTGGAGGTGACCAACATTGAGCAGGTCCAGTCACTGCTCTGGTCCGGGGCTAACGTTAGTTGCTCTGCAGTTAGTTCGGACGGGGCGTCTCCAGACTACTGTGACTCTGGGGGCTTATCACTGAGAAACATGTCTTACCTACCGTCTGCCTTTCTCGCACCCCTCCCCAACGGATTCAGCACCGGTCTTCGACAGGGCCAGGTTCTTCCGCGCATAAATTCCACTGCCATAGTCGAGCTTATTTCCGCTGCCGAATACCCATCCAACTGCAGGGACATCCCAGGCGCTTTTTACACCGAGTACCACAATTCTTCCGTCGATTCTCGAGCAGGGCTGCGATCCTGGTTCCTTCGCGTTTGCATGCCCAGCGACTGCTTCACCGGACCATGGCGAGGCACGCGCGACCGGCAAGACTTTACCGAGGAGCTCTACATCGAGTATCTCACAAATGTCACAATCCCAGATTATAAGGGCGCCATTCTAAATGATACAATCATCAACAATGCCGCGGGGACCCGCTTGCGCGTGCGTCTATCCACCACCGCCGGCTACTTCGAACTCCCCAATTACGCCAATAAGCTTACCCCCGGCCCCCTGATCGACCGCGATCCGCAGCGCCTGGGATTATCGTCGAACCTATACTCCGAGGCGCCGCCGCGTGAGACAGCCCCCGCCGTGGACCTCGATTCCTTAGAAACAAAACGCAGTTGATGGACCCCAACTTCGCGCCCAATAAGGGCCCCCTGCTTAGCGTCGCGCTTGCGCTCTTCGGCCCGGGCTCGCTCCCCGATCGTCTAGCCAGCGATCAATCCCTATTTTCAAGCCCATCGAGCTCGCAAAGACTGTATCTGTGCGTCGACAAGGTCCCACTCAGCGGACTGATGACGCCATTCCTCGACTCGGTCCTCGATGACCGCCTCATACAGGCGAACAAGTGTATTCAAGTCAAGCCCCTCGACGACGACGGCGACGACACCGGCATAACAAACGTGGACATCATGGAGAACTGGCTCGCGAACTTGCACGCGCCCCCGCCGGCCCTGGGAAATGTGTTCGCCGCCGCGGCCTTCTTGGCGAACCAGGCGTGGCTGCAGGATAGCACCCAGTGGCCGACACTGGACGTGTCATTCGAGCCCGGGGTCGATTCAACCAAGCCGAATATCTCGCTCGCCGGGATCATCGTCGTCTCGGTTCTGATGTTTGTCGAGATACTCGGTTTACTGGCGATGGCGCTTTACGCATGGTTCTACCCGCGGTGGACGGAGGAGCTCGATGCGGTGGCGATGATGCGCATCGGGAATGTACTTGCTGCCAGCGACGGGATACAGCTGGGCCTTACGACTCGGAAGGAGGCGCTCGACGCGCTGTATGATTTGCCCGGGCGGATGGGCGATTGGCAGGCGGATCAGCCGAGGGGGAGGCTTGGGCTCGGGGCGCCGGCGCCATTGCTGCGCAGGCCAAGGTTCTACGAAGCGGATGGAAATATACCATCGAAGCAGGCTAAATCTAAGGAAGAGTCTGTCGCGGAATTTCTTCTCCCAGCTAACTGGAGGGAGGAGTGGCGGAATCAGGACAGTGATTAAGTATCTATCTGGATGGCTGCGGGCAGCCTTACCTCGAGACTAGGTAGATTCTCCATACTACTAGATATGCCCTATAATGACGTTTAAAGAATGAAATCGAGGGACTGTTGAGCAGGTCCCGGCTCCTCAACGTGGGGATGGATATCTGGGATGGAGTACAATTATGGACGGAATTCACAGGCCCTGGCTCTATAAAGTAAGTTAGGATTGTGCAGCAAAGAAAAACAAGGGCGAAATTCGGGGCCTCTAGAATTCGTGTCCTGCAGCCCTGCATAAGATTATGGGCGAAACCTAACTAATGTTGGTCGACATGCGAGCCGATGACTTGAGCCCTTTTCTATATATAGTTATCTGTAACCACTCTCGACTTTTGTCTGCGTCGATGAGCTACACAGTCCATCCATTTGAATGTGTAACCCTATCGCGGAGCATCGCCAACATCCCTGTCGCGTTTTCATTAGCCTGCAAACAATTAAGCGAGGGCAATGTTCTAATATAGAAGCTATTAATTATTATAGTCATCTCCTGAAAGGAATCGGTGATTTCAAGCCCCCTCTGGCCTATGCTATGTAAACCAACAACCATTCTTCGACAGCTTGAAATTATTTCTTCCTTCACTTTTTCCCGGTTTTTTTTTTTTTTTTTTTTTTTTTTTTTTTTTTTTTTTTTTGAGGAGGAAAAAAGTTGACCACAAAAACATGGGGGTGGGGGTGGTGGTGTTTAGGGGGCGGAAAAATAACGGCAATAATATATTTTGTATAGTAATTGGGTGGCCTATTTAAGAAAACCAAGGGCGTTGTTTTTGGGGTGGGGGTGTTTTTT
>JAPDEI010000112.1:0-26592 GCA_027569055.1 Aspergillus baeticus | reverse complement strand
AAAATAGGATACTTAGTAATAACCCTATAATCCTTATAATAATAATTAAAATCTTAGGAACTATACTAGACTATATTAAAAAAGCTATAAAAAAAATAGGCTTATATAAAAAATCCTTAAAATAATATTAAATACCTTAAAAAAAGATAATATTCTTATTATAAAAGGATTTATTTATATACTACTAGTACTTATTATAAAAGTAATTAAGGAATATTATAATATACTAATTTATAGATACTATAATATTAATAAAATATATAAAAAAATTAAATAAAACTATTTCTTTCCTAGTATAAAAAAAAAATTAAAAAATACCTTAATAACTATAAAACTTATTTAAAAAATAAGCTATTTTAATATATACCTTATAGGAAGCTTTAAAACCCTAAAATTTTATAAAAGCTATAGGAATAAATTATAGTTAATTTTATTAAACTACTATTTATAATAAATAAATAAAATAACTATCTAGTAATAATAATAAATAGACTAATAAAATATATTTATTTAATACTAATAAAAATAATAATTATAACTAGGGATATAGTAAATATTTTTATAAATATAATTATAATAAACTATAAAGTTCTAAAGTATATTATATTTAATAAAAATAAGCTTTTTATATTTAAGTTTTAAAAATTAGTTATTAATAAATTAAAAATTTAGCTATAAATAACTACTATATATAAATTATAATTAAATAAATAAACTAAAAAAGTTAACTAGATAATTAAATAATATTTATAGCACTATATAAACTATATATAAAATAATTAAATAAACTAGCTACTAATAATATAGTTTATTTATAATAACTTAATTTATAGTATAATAGGAATAACTTTTTTTAAAACTAACTATAATTATTACTAAAGTATTTATAATAAATTAATTAATTATAAACCTATTATAAAAAAAGCTAATAGCTTTATTAAAAAGTTTAAAAATATTTAAATATAACTTACCTAAGAATTTAAGTTTATTAATTTAAAAATAAAAATTTATTATAATAAATACTAAACTAAGCTACTAAAATTTAAAAGGGAGGGGAAAGTATTTTTACTTTATAAAAATATTAAAATAAAATAACTAAGTTAAAAACTAGACTATATTTATTTAGAACCTTTTAAAATTAAAAAAAAAATTAAAACTAGTTAATTATTACCTAAAACTACCTAAATTAATAAAAAAGATATACCTAATATTTTATATTTTATTATTAAAACCTATATTAATAAATACTAAACTTACTAAAAATATTAAAATTAAAAATAAAAAAAAATAAAAGTATAAAGTTAAAAAAATCCTAAACTTAAAAAAAGTTAATAGTTAAGTATAGTACCTAGTTAAATAAAAGGGTTATAATACCTTAAAAAATATATAGAAACCTATTAAAAACTTAATAGGTTATTTTTAAAAGGTCTAGAAGTACTACTAGGGACTTTTAAAGTAAAAAAGTTAATATTTTACTAGAATAATAATAAAAAACTAATTACCTAAATTAAACTAGAACTATTTAATATTATAGCTAGCTAAGTAACTATAGCTTTATACTTATTAGCTAGGTACTTAAGCTTAAAATAATCCTTAATAGTTAAAGAATCCTTTTTATTTAAATATTTTAATACTATAATATTATAAATAAATATTTTATTACTATAATTTTTTAAGAAATATTCTTATTTTTAAAGGCAAGCAAGTTTTATAAATAACTTAGTAAATACCTTTTTAGCTACTTAAATTTTATAACTAACCTAGTTATATTTATAATTTAGGGCCTTCTACTTACTTTTATTATAAAATTATTTTTTATATTTCTAACCATAATAAGTATATAATATATAATTCTTACTTTTTATATTTATAACACAGGGAATCCCTTGGTTAGAATAAAAGGTACAAGGATTAGTAATAATAACACTATTTTAAATAATTTTTTAGTACTAGAAAAGCTAATTATTAACTTGCTAATTAGGCATGGTAAGCTATTATAAAAAAATTAAAAAGAAAAAGAAACTTACCAAGATAGCACAGGGAACTATACTATTTATACTTCCAAGAGTTAAAAGTAGAAAAAGAAGGGGATAGTATTATAACACTACCCATACCTAACAGAGGGCGGCCACGCCAGGCAGAATCACCAGGCCTTAATAACCAATTAACCAGCCTATAACAAAGGAATGCCTATAACTTGCCTAGATACTTAGTAATTAAGGACTAAGCGCTTAACCAGGCTATACCCTGGAAAAGTAAAAGTTATGTGTAACTACCCTAGAAGCGACCTTAAGAAGTATATATAAAGGTATATACCAGGAAGGATTATTATTAGATATACTCTATAGTATACCTTAAAAGGTATATAATAAAGTAGGAATATAAGGAATATATAAGGATATTTATTACCTACTATATCTAGTTCTACTTTATTTTTTATAATTAATAAAGTTATTATTCCTAGAGTTACTTTTGCTACTAGAGAAACTATTATAATATACTTTATTAATACTTAACTTTATAAGCTTTATTATATATAATAAAGACTAGCCTTTTTATTATTCTACTTTTACCTAACCTAACTATAACTAGTCTTTATACTAGTTAGATATTAAGCAATTATCCTTGCAAGGACTAGGTAAGTCAATCTAAACTATCAGGGTTTAGGTTAAATATGGTTTAAAGGTTAGGAAGAGTACTTGAGAGGTCAAGGCCCTTCTGTAACAATAAATAGTATATCTAATAGTGGCTTGCTATACTCCCTACTATCCTCCTACTATTAGATAGTATATAAATAGTATATACATGTGACCTAGTGTTTATTCTATCCAAGGAGTAGATTCTATAGGGTTATTTATTTTATATTTTATCTAAGGTTTATTTTTACTATTATATACCACGCTAGGTAGGTTTATAATATTATTCCCTCCTTTTTTAGCTTTTAATTCTAAAAATATAAGTAATATAGGCCCCTATCTTGCCCTAGTAGGTTTTTTTTTTTTTTATAATAGCTTATTATACCTTTTTAATATAACTATCTTACTAATTATATTACTTAATTTAAAAGTATTACTTAAAATAATTTTTTTATTAATAACCCTTGCAAGCACTATTTTACTTATAGTCTTATTTATATAATAGATTTAAAAAGTTAAAATTATATATTATATACTTATTATAGGTAAAAGTATAAAAAATATTTTTATAGTACTACTTAGTAAAAGGGTTTAAAATAAAATAAAAAAATAAATTAATTATAAAATTACTAAAGCTAAAAAAGCCTTTACTTAGTTATTTACTAAATTATTTTATTTTTAAAAATAATAAAAGTTCTTAAAAGATTATAGTATTAGAATATTAAATTATAATATATTAGTAATAAATTAATTAAATTAAAAGAATTTTTTAATTACTAAGGATTAACTTAAGCTTAAGTACCTAGCTAATAAATATAAAGCTATAGTTATTTAACTAGCTATAATATTAAATAATCCTAGTTTAATTTAAATAATTAATTCTCTATTATTATTCTAGTAAAATATTAATTTTTTTACTTTAAAAGTCCTTAGTAATACTCCTAAACCTTTTAAAGGTATTTATTAGGTTTTTAATAGGTTTTTATATATTTTTTAGGGTATTATAACCCTTTTATTTAACTAGGTACTATACCTAATTACTAATTTTTTTTAAGTTTAGAATTTTTTTAATTTTATATTCCTATTTTTTTTTACTTTTAATTTTAATATTTTTAGTAAGTTTAGTATTTATTAGTATAGGTTTTAATAATAATATATAAAATATTAAATATAGCTTTTTTATTAATTTAAATAGTTTTAAATAATAATTAACTAGTTTAATTTTTCCTTAATTTTAAAAGGTTTTAAATAAATATAGTTTAATTTCTAACTTAGTTTTTTTATTTTAATATTTTTATAAAATAGGAATATTTTTCCCTTTTTTTTAAATTTTAGTAGCTTAATTTAGTACTTATTATAATAAATTTTTATTTTTAAGTTAATAAACTTAAGTTCTTAAGTAAGTTATATTTAAATATTTTTAAGTTTTTTAATAAAGCTATTAGTTTCTTTTATAATAGGCTTATAATTTATTAGCTTACTATAGATACTTAAGTAATAATTATAATTAGTTTTAAAAAGTATTATTTTTATTATATTATAAATTAAATTATTATAAATAAACTATACTATTAGTAGCTAATTTACCTAGTTATTTTATATATAATTTATATAATATTATAAATATTATTTAATTACTTAGTTAACTTTTTTAATTTATTTATTTAACTATAATTTATATATAATAATTATTTATAACTAAATTCCTAATCTATTAATAACTAATTTTTAAATTTTAAATATAAAAAACTTATTTTTATTAAATATAATATATTTTAAAACTTTATAGTTTATTATAATTATATTTATAAAAATATTTATTATATCCCTAGCTATAATTATTATTTTTATTAATACTAGGTAAATATATTTTATTAGTTTATTTATTATTATTACTAGATAGTTATTTTATTTATTTATTATAAGTAATAATTTAATAAAGTTAATTATAATCTACTTTTATAGTTTTTATAAAACTTTAAGGTTTTAAAGTTTCCTATAAGGTATATATTAAAATAGTTTATTTTTTAAATAAGTTTTATAATTATTAAGGTATTTTTTAACCTTTTTTTTATACTAGAAAAAAAGTAATTTTATTTAATTTTTTTATATATTTTATTAATATTATAGCATCTATATATTAGTATATTATAATATTTTTTAATTACTTTTATAATAAATACAAGTAGTATATAAATAAGTCCCTTTATTATAAAAATACTATTTTTTTTATAATATTTAGGATTATTTTAAAAAAAATTTATATTAATTTATTTTTTTATAGCTTTTTTAATATATTCTAATATAGTTCTAGATATTTTAATTATTATTATAAAAACCATAAGATTATTACTAAGTATTTTAACCTTATTTATTTTTAAAATTACTAGTTTTAGTTTTTTTAATTTTTTTATATAGTCTAGCTTTTAACTAAGTATATTACCTTGGCTATTTTTATTTTTTTATAATACTTTATTTTATAGTTATACTATAATAATAATTTTATTTATCTAGCCTACCTTTTTATTAACTTTTTAATTATTATAAAATAGGTTAGGTTTTTATAATTTAATTTTATAAATATAGGAAACTATATTTCTTATAAATAAACTTTCTAGTACTTAAATATTATTATTATAGCTAGTAGTTTTTTATTATAAATATTATAATTAATCTTAGCCCTAGTAAATTTTTATAACTAAAACCCTATAAGTTAAGGTTTTTTATTTAATCTAGGCTATATTACTTATACTTTAATTACTTAATTAAATATATTTAGTTTAAGTATAATAAGTTTTCTAGAATTATATTATACTATAACCAATATAAATATAATAGCTTTTTTTATCCTATTAAAAGGCTCCTAATATTTTTTTATTTATTTAAATAGTTTATTTTTTTAAGTAATTTATATAAAGGAATTATTTAAAATATAAATTAATTAATATACTATTTATAGTAGTCAACTATATTATTAAATTATTATATATTTTTAATATTTTTTAGCTCTAGCTATTCCCTAATAGCTTTTACTTTAAAATTTTTAAATTATAAACTATTTTTTATTATTTAGTATCCTAAAAACTTTATTTTTTAGGTATAAAATATATTTTTTTTAAATTTATACTTTAGCTTTAATATAGTTAATTATTATAAGATTTTTTTTATTTATTATACTAGCTCCTTAAGTATACTTATAAAAATTAAAATATTATGATTGATTGATTGATTGATGAGTTACCCTGTTCTAAGCCCTCCACGGGCTCCTTCAGGGGCGTAGCGGCCATAGGGGCTATTATTACAAGCTTTAGTATATAGCAATGCGGCGGACAGTTAAAAACTTATAGAAAACTATAACTAATAGAGATATAAAACCCTTATAAAACCATAACTATTTAGCTAACCTATAAAAAAGACCCTTTACCATGCCTATAACTAGCTATAAATAGTATATACTACCTATAGTATAGGGTGCCTATTTTTACTAGATAGTAGCTAACTACCCTACTACTCTAGGCTGTATAGTAACCTCTAGTAAGGTTATTTATTAGTAATCTAGGACTATAATAAGCTAGTTAGTAGCTTGGGTATCTTTATAAATTTAAGACTAATTAGGGAGGTAAGGTATAATAGTAAAGTAGACTTATAGTTTTTAACCTCCTAGTTACTAGTTAGGAAGCCTTTATTATATATTTTAAGTAGTAAATTATTATAAATATTATTCTAAGGCCTGTAAGCTAATTAGTAATAACTAGGTTAGAGTTTTTTATAAAAGTATTAATTTTTAGGTAAGTACTTACCTAGAGCTATAAAAGGTAGCTAGTAATAAGAAGGAACTAAGCTAGTTAGTATATAGTTTTTAGGGTTAAAAATACTATAGTAAGGTTATTTAAAAGCCCCTCTAGCTAGAACCTGGCCTATAGCAAGTTATACTAGGTATATATATATACTATATAGTAAGCTATCTCTAGCGTGGTCCTATAGGGGTATTACTTTATATTTACCTATTTAATTATATATAGGTACCCCTAAAGGCCTATTTTCCTAGTATAGACCTGTGCTAAGGTGCTTTATTTTATAGTTATTAAGCCCCTGTAAAGTAGTAATATTTTCTTAGTTAATATAATAAGGAATTATTAGAGTTTAGAGCTAGTTAATATATATAACTAGTCTATTATTTAGTAGGTAACTATTTTTACTTTAGCCCCCTAGTTAACTATAAACTAGAGGGCCTGGGGATCTACCCCTAGTAATAGTAGTACTATAGGCCCCTAGGTACTATTAGCTTGCTATTTAGTTATTTATTTAGTAGTCTAGTTAGTAGCTTTATTCCCTAGGATACCTATATATATAGTAATCTAGTAAAAATAGGTATTTTATCCCTAGGAGTAGTATTCTTTTAATAGTATAGTAATTTTAATAACTAGGTACTACCTAGAGGACTACCTAGGGTTTAAAATAGCCTAGAGGGCCCCCTAGTTATTATTATATATATCTATTATTTTATAAAAGTAGGTATAGTCTTAGGCTATATATAGGGCAAGGATAATCCCTATAAGCTCTATTATAAGGACTATATTAGTATTATTAATACTAAGATAGGCTAAGGATTTAATTAGTAGCTCTAGGTAGACTATTATAGTACTTACTAGCCTATTAATCCTAGAGCTATTTATATAAATATATAGTATCCCTAGGAATAATATATTATAAAGCTAGTAGTTAGTAATTAATTTAGGCTTGCTTTTATAAATAATTATATTAGGGGGCTTTTATTATAAGGGTACTACCTATAGTTTTATAATTTTAAACTTATTAACTATAATACCTATATAAAAGGCTAATTTATTCTTAGTAACCTCTAGTAGTATCTTTAGCCTATAATAATAGGTTTTATTAATAGTAAGTATTTAGTATATAGGTTTAAAAGCTAGCTAGGTAAGTATTATAGTCCAGGCTAGCTTTAGGCTATACTTAACTAGGGGGAGGTAAAGCTTAGTATTAACTACTAGGCTAGTAGTTATATAAAAACTACCTAGGATTAAATAGCCTGCCTTTTATTAAATTATTATAAATTATTATACTTACTTATTATATAGCTTTATTATACCCTAGAAGTATAGGATATACTAGATTAAGGCTATATATAATACTACAAGGGCTATATAGGCCTGGTAAATAAGTTATTTATTATATAAAAATAACCCTTAATTAAAAGCCCCTAGGGAGGCAAGGGCCTAGAGGCCTATACTATAGTAGTAGTTTATATAATTAAAATATAGCCTAAAAATAAAATATTAGTCTAGATAAATACCTAGTAGTCTTATAATATTACTTAGCCTAATTATAACCTCCCCTAAAGCTAGTTCTAGGCCTAGCTTTATATACTAGAATACTTTATTAGTTTACTAGTAGCTATCTAGGTTATAAAGGTATAATAGGGTAAACTTTTTAGGGGCAAAGATACTAGTATATATAGCTATTTATAGCTAATAGTAGTCCTAGTATACTTATATAAGGGCCTAGTAGTTAGTGGCTAAGTCCTTGCTAATAATAATAATTATAATATTATTAATATAGCCTATCTAGGCTATATAGACCTTAAGGGTCTTATCCTAGGGACCTTCCTCCCTAGGGCTATTATCCCTAGGTAAATCCCCTATATAAACTAGGCTACTAGTAAACTAGTTAGGTATAAAATAAATAATTTTATCCCCTATAAAATTAGTATTATAAAATAGGTAAAAAATTAGTAATAATAATAAGCCCTAGGGGATACTAGTATATATTTACCCCTAGGGGAGCTTATATTCTAGAAGGGCAAGGATTATATAATAGTTAAAAAAGAAGCTTTTAAGCTAGTTAATAAGGTTTTTAAAAATATATTATTTTTAAAGGTTATAAAAAAGGCAGGTATAGGATATATTATTAAAGGCCCTAGAAATATTAAAAAATAGTATACTAGTAGCTTTACCTATTTTTTAGGTATTAACTATAAGTTTAACTATAATATAAAGTATAGTATTAGTCCCATGGCCCTAGTAGTTATTATAGTAGCTCCCTAGTAATAGTAGGTAGTATTTAATAAGGTAGCTTAGGCAGGAGGCTATTATAGCCTTAAAAATTTTATTAAGTATATTAAGCAGGGTAATTAGTTAATAGGCTTTTAAAATAAAATAGTTATCTTTCCTAGGCTTATATAATACTATTATATAAGACTTCTAGAAGTAGGCAGGGTAGTAGGCAAGGTAAAAATAATAGTTATATATAAATACTAAAAATAGGGTAATTAAATTAGATATAGCCTAAAAAACCTAGTTTAGTATATTATTAGGCCCTAGGGCCTTGTCTACTTTAGAATACTTAATTTTTTAAAAGACCTTTTATTTAATAATATTAAATATAATAAGTTATTTAGGGTAGCTATAGTTAGTAATATTATTTAAATTAATAACTACTAGTACTAGGAAAAATACCTAGGTAAGTATTTATACTTTATTTAGGGATATAAAGGCTATTTTATTAATATATATTAATAGTAGTATATAGGACTAGTAAGGCAAGTATATTTTTATTTATTAAAAAAGCCCTTAAACCTATTAAATACTACTACTAGCCTAGGTAACCTACTTATAGTAAGCTTTTTAGTAGGATTATTTAATAAGCTTTTAGCTAGTATTTAGTTTTATATAGTATTTATAAATTATCTAGGGCAGGGCAGGTTAGTATTACTTATATTAATAATTAGTAATTACCCTTCCTATATATTTTATATCTAGCTAAAGGACCTAGTATACTAAAGTAAAGCTAGGCTATAAATTAGCTATAGAGTATAATTATAGGGTTAATTTATTAATTACTTATATAAAAATATTAGCAAGTCCTTAGTATATACTATTTATAATCTCTAGGCTTAGTAACCCCTAGGGAAGGTTAGGTAGGCCCTAGGAGATAGCTTTCTAAAACTTAGTAGTATTTATAGCTACCTAGTTTTAGTAAAAGGGTAGCTAGGCAAGTAAAAGTAAAATATTAAATATAACTTTTATAAAAAGGTAGTTAGATTTACTAGAAAGCTCTAGGATATAAATATTTTAAAGCTAGTTCTAGAGGCCCTAGCTAGTAAAGTAAAGGTTAATTATAAAGCCTAGGGAGAAAGGCCCCCTAGGGTTAATACTATTAATAGCCTTTTTATTATTAATATTAGTATTAAAATTACCCTAGAGGCCTTAGGTACTAACTATAGGCTAGGTAATTAGGTTATATAGGGTAGCTAGGGATAATAGTCTAGTCTTTACTAGCTAGTAAAGGTTATTAGTATATATAATATTTAGCATGCTATAGCTATACTTTAAAATATTTTATAAAGGGTTATATATATTAAAGTTACTAATAATAATATATTTAGCCCCTGGGGAAAAGCTATTTATAATATAAAAGGTATTTTAAAGGCTTTAAACTCCTAGGTTATCTAGGTTTATAGGTAGGTTATAAATATTATAAAAATATATATTTATACTAGGAATAGGAAAGATAGTTATAAAGTAAATATAAAGATTAAAGTATAGTAGCTACTACTAGAGGCCTTTTTTAATATATATATATATATATAGGGGGCCCTAGGGGCCCTTATAAATAGCTATAAAGCTTAAAGTAGTTATAGGCTTTTAATAATAAGTAAAAGGTATTTATAAAAGTATTTACCTAGGGTTTTTATATAGTAAGTATAGTATATTATAAAATATATATATCCTAAAGCAGGGGGGCTAGTACCCTATCTAGTAATTTATAAATATTATATTAAAGAATAGTTAGCTTAATAGCTTTTAAAGAAGGTTATAAAATAGCTTTTAGGGCTACTATTACTAGGGGCTAACTATTCTAGGGGGTTTAAGCTCTAGAATATTTAATATTTTTTATTTTTATAAAGGCGCCTGGGGTTCCTAAAATAATAGCTTTATACTTAGCCTATAGTATAGCTTCTAGGATATTTTTTTAAGCTAGTATATAGTATATATCTTAGGCTAAACTAGGGGGGTATTAATAGTAAGGAGGGGTAGTATAGCTTCTTAGCTAGTGGAACTAGTAATATAGGTAAGGGAATATAAACTATATTAGGGTCTCTAGGTACTAAAGTATAGTATTTTAAGGCTATTAGTTAGCTTGGCTAGTGCCTAATATTATCCCAGGGCTAGTATTAGTATTTAGCTATAGTTATTAGGGCGTGTTATAATAGTTCCTAGATAGCCTTAGAGGTAGTAGTACTATCTAGCTTAGTAATTAATAACCTATTTTAAATATTTTACTTCCTAAGGAACTAGTATTCTAGTTTATAAGGGGCTTTAGTATATAAAAAAAAAGTACTAGGCTAAGATAAAATATTAGGGGAGAAGTTATAAATAATTAAATACTAGAAGCTAGTAGTTTATTTAATAAAAAATTATAATTATAAAGGCAAGAATTATATAGGTTTAGGGGTAAGAAAATAAAAAACTAGCTTAATTTTACTATTACTAGAATTATTAAATTATAAGGGTAGTACTAGCAAGGGTAAGGATAAGGAAAAGAATAGGCTTTTATAATATATTATATATTTAGGGGTGTGTTTAGTAGCTTTATATATAGTATTTATATTAGTACCTAGTAGCTGGTTACTATTAGTTAGTTTAGTTACTTTAAAAAATATTTTAGCCCTAGTATTAATTAGCTTTAGAATAGCTAGGTTTTTAATATATATAGTTATTATTTTAGGGGCTATAAATATAGGGAAGAACTTTAGCTTTATTTTTTATACCTATTTAATATCCTATTAAAGGCCCTGGTATTATAGGCATGCCTTTACTTATACTTTATAGGGTTTATAGTAGTTTATATACTTAAATAGCTATTCCTAGTTTTAAATAGGGTAGTCTTTTATATTATAGGGGTTAGTATAGTAATAATAGTAAAAGGGGGAGGTATAGTTATACTAGATATATTTAAAAAAAAGGTAATAGTAATATTATATAACCTAGCTACTCCTAAGGAATATTTTAGCCTAAAAGGGCTTATTTTAAAGGGTTACTAGGCCTATAATTATTTAGTTAATATTTATAGGCTAGTAAAAACTAACTACTAGGGACTATTTAGCCTTATTTTTATAGTATAGGGTTAGCCACTTTATATATAATATTTATACCCTAGGCCTGTATATAGTAATAGTTTTTTATAGCTTTTCTAGGGTAGTACTAAAATCTATATAGCTTTAGGGAAACTAGGCTTTTAGAACTATATAAATAAGAATAGTATACTAGAAATTAATAATCTAGGCTTTAGCCCCCCCTAGAAGCTTTAGTAGCTATTTTTTAAAGTAGTAAACTAGATACTTATAGTTTATAAACCTAACTATAAAAATATCTAGGTCCCTGCTAGCTAGCTTATTTATTATAGTAATCTTTACCTTTATTAGCTCCTATAGTTTAGCTATAATAGCCTATAGCTTTTTATAAATTATTATAGGCTTAGTAGCTTAGTATATAGGTTTATAATCCTAGTAGATCTAGACTTGCTAGCTATTCTAGTTAGGAACTATAGCTTAGGGGGAGAAGGTTATAGGGTATCTAGGGTTACCTAGGGTCCCTATAGCCTAATTAGCCTATTACTAGACCCTTATCCCAGGGGATATAAAGCTTAGGGTACTTAGTATAGTACTAGTTATAGTAAATATAGTAGCCTTTAGATTCTTATATACCTAGCTTACTAATATTACTAGCTACTAGGTCCTATTATATTAGGTTATAAGGTTATCCTAAAGGATAATAGTAAATAGGGTATTTATTAAGCTAGCAAGGCCCTGGATATAACCTATAATAGCCCTTTTTTTAAAATATTTAGTAGTAAATAAAATAACCTTCTAGTAGTATTTATAAAAAAGGTAAATAAATTTAGCTATATTAAGGTAGTTAGTATCTAGCAGGGCTAGCTATAGGGTCTTAGTAGGTATAGTAATAGTAAATAGGTCTAAAATAGTAATAAATAAGATTAAATACAGGTTTTACCTAGTAGGATTTAATATTATTATATATTAAAGCTCTAGGTAGGCCCTTTAGGGAGGTATAGTATACTAGGGCCTAGTTATAAAAAAATTATATAACTTAGTATTCCTAGAACTATACTATAAGTAGCTAGAGGCACCTAACTATAATACTAATATATTTAGTAGGTCTACTAGGGCGTGGTAAGGATTTATATATTATATATATTATTTTAGTTAAAACAGGGGCCTAAATAGGGGCAGGCTAGCTAGTAAGGTAGTTTACTTAGGGATAGCTAATACTAGGGATAAATAAAATATCCTAGGGGGTATAGTATATTATTAAAATAGCTTAAAGGTTAATTTAAAAAATAAAGTATAGTAAAAGGAGTTAAATATTTAAAAGTTAATTTAGGAGATAAAGCGTGGTAAAAAAAGTTAAATATTTAAAGGTTAATTTAGGAGATAAAGCGTGGTAAGAGAAGTTAAATATTTAAAGGTTGATTCGGGAGATGAAGCGCGGTAAGAGGAGTCGAATGTTCAAAGGTCGATTCGGGAGACGAAGCGCGGTCCTCCTCGCCCACATACAGTCAAAAAGTCATACAAGTAGTTCCTTGTGTTGCCAACTGGACCTGGGTTTCTGCATTTAAATTAAAATATTATTAATATAAATAATTATATAGTTATATAGGTACTTATTAAGCCCTTAGTTAATAAACTTTTAAAAGCTTGCTAGTATATTAATAAGCCTAAATAATATTACTAGGTATTTTTATTATAATACTAGGAAATAATTTCCTAATTTAATATTATAATAAATAGTATAATTATTATTAAAGTATACTATCTAGTATATATTACTATACTTGGGATATTTTAAATACTTAAGATATATATACCTTGTTTACCTATATAGGTATAGCTAATTACTATTAATAATTTTTAGCTTTTTTAAAAAGTACTATATAATTATTTTAAAAGGCCTATACCTTTTATATTCTATATTATAGTATACTACTTATAGGACCTATTTATACTAGTAGTATATATAATTGGTATATATAATTGGTATATATAATTGGTATATATAATTAGTATATAGGTATTTATACTATTTTTAATTATATTTTTAATAATAAGTACTTCCCTTCTTTCTCCTTTTTAATATATCTTTTAGGGTTTTATAATAATTATAGTTATTAAATAAGCAGGTATTATAAATTAATTTATATTTATTATACTACTATTTATATAAATCCTAGTTATTATAGGTAATATTCTAATATAATAAGTTAATATATAAATAGTAAGTAAACAAGCTTTTTATTTATACTATTACTAAGTTTAGGTTTTATTATAATATATTAATAAGTTTATAAAACTAGAATTCCTGTATATTCTTATATAGTATTATTAAAAGTTTTTTTTTTTAAGGATTTTTTTTCTAGGGTTATAAACTTATTACTAAAAACCTTAGTATTAGGTTTAATTTCTTTAATTTAAGTTTTATATTATTTATTAAAAGGGTTAATATCCTATTTAATATATAAAAATTTATTATATACTTTTTTTTAAACTAGCTTATATTAAGTAGCTTTATTTTTATAAAACCTATTTATTTTCCTAGTTTTTTAGTCTTAGAATAAGATTTAATATAATAAAATATTATTAGACTAAAGTTAAATAGTAAAAAGCTTATTTAGTACTATTATATATAATAAAAATAGTATATTCCCCTTAGGGTTACTCGTATTTTGCCTTATTATACTAATATATTAGTTTTTATTTTTAATACTTCCTAGGGTTATTTTAATTAATTTTAAATTTAATAAGTTACTTTATATAATCCTAGCTAGGAATTATATTACTTTATTATTTATAGTTTAAATCTTATTATTAATAAGCCTTGTAATTATATTAATAAGTTTTTTTATTTATTATACCTTATATATAGTATCTAGAGTAATTTATAATATAGCTACTTATTAAATTATATTTTTTATTTATATTTATTTCTCTAGGCTTAGCCTATTTTATAAATAATAGCCTAGTAAATAGCTATCTTCTCTAGTAATATTAATAATTTTTAGTTTATTAATAGTTTTAAATTATTATTTTTATCTAGAATCTTTTCTAGGTTTTTAGCTATTTTTTTATACTTTATATAATTATTTATTTAATAACCTAATTTACTATAATAAAAGTATAAATTCTCTTATTAGTAATACTTTTTCTTTACTTTTAAAAAAGTTATATTAAGTTTTATTAGTTAAGGTTTATAAAGGTTACTATACCCTTAGTTTTATAGCTAGAATTACTATCTAGAATTTATATAATAACCTTTTTATTAGTTACTTAGGAACTATAATAGCCTATTATTATAATATACTAAATAATAATAACCTTAATCTAGTTTTAACTCCTAAAATTAATTACTAATCCTAGTTATTAAATTATATAAATTTATAAGTATTACTAGTTTTTTTATAAAAATTATTTTTTTAATAGTATAAGGTAATCCTTTTTTATAATAATATATAAAGGCCTTATTTAACTAATAAAAATAGGATATTAGCTATTAAAAATAAGATATATACCTATTTATATTATTATTTTAGTATATAAGTAGTTAATCTATTACTTTATATTCTTAGTTATATTAATATTTTTAAAAACCTATTTAAGCTAGGCCTAGAAAGTATTAAAGCTTTTAAATATTTTAATAATATTTTTAGTATAATTATTTAAAGGTTTTATTTAAAACTCCCTTATAAATAGCTTAAACTATTTATATACTATACTAGTTAAATAAGTAAAAGTAAAAAAATTTTATTACTTTTTTTTATAAACTTTTTTTTATTAACTTTAAAGTATATAATTATTTATATAAGCTAATACCTAAGCTTAGTTCTAGTCCTATTAAAAGGATTTAGGGGTTTAAGCTTTATAGTTTTTATAATAAGGTATTTATCTAGTTTAAGGATTTACTCCTAAAATTACCTTAGTATCCCTAAAGTATTAGTATTTAGTATTATATTATACTAGTTTAAGTTATAGATTATTTAATTAATAACTTTAGTCTAACTAAAGAGCTATTATTATATAATTTAAATAACTTATTAAAGCTATATAATTTACTATACTTATTAAAGCTATATAATTTACTATACTTAAATAGGTTAAAATATTATAATATTATTTTAAGTTAATTTAAAATACTTTATACTAATGAATAATTAATATATTATAAAAGGGCCTTAACCTTTTAAGTATTTTTTTAACCCTTAAACTATATTTAACCTAAACCCTAATAATTTAGATTAACTTACCTAGTCCTTATAAGAATATTACTTAGTATCTAACTAGTATAAAGACTAGTTATAGTTAGGTTAAATAAAAGTAAAATAATAAAAAGGCTAGTCTTTACTATATATAAAAAAGCTTATAAAATTAAGTATTAATAAAATATATTATAATAATTTCTCTAGTAGTAAAGGTAACTCTAAAATAATAACTTATATTAATTATAAAAAATAAAGTAAAACTAGACATAGTAGGTAAATAAGTATCCTTATATATCCTTTACTTTCCTACTATTCCCCTACTATAGGGTAGTATGCTAATATTATATCTAATAGTGGCTTGCTGCGCTCCCTACCATCCTCCTACCATTAAATAATATATAAATAGTATATCTAATAGTGGCTCGCTGCGCTCCCTACCATCCTCCTACTATTAGATAGTATACAAATAGTATACACACGTGACCCAGTGTTTATTCTGTCCAAGGAGCAGGTTCCGCGGGGTTGTCCACCTTGTATTCTGCCTGAGGTTTGTTTCTGCCGTTACGTACCGCCCTGGGTAGGTTCATAATAAAGGGTAGGGAGTACTTACTACTATAGGTATAACCAAGAATAGTATAAATATATATATACTAACTAGGCCTATTACTAATATAATTAGATCTTATAGGTTATATACTATAATCTAGGATATAAAGTATATAAACCTTTTAAAATAATTATATAATACTACCCTAAAAAGCTAAAAATTATTAATAATAATTAGCTATACCTATGCTAATAACTAAAATATTTATATATTAGGTACTTAAAATACCTTAAATATAATAATATATACTAGATAGTATACTTTAATAATAACTATACTATATATTATAATACTAAGTTAAGAAACTATTTTCTAGTTTTATAATAAAATATACTTAAACTAAACTAGAAACCTAAGTACCTTATAATAATAAGGTAAAAAAGGTATTTAAAACTATATATTAAGGTTAATTAATAACTAGTTTATATAATAATTAACTTTAGGGTAATAAAAAACTTTATAAATTTAAAATATATAAAGTAACTAGGGCTTTAAAAAGTTATTAAAAATAACCTAAAATTAATTAAAAGGCTAAATAAAAAAAAATGTTAAATTTTATTAGCTAATAATTAAAATAAAAAATATATCTCTAGTAGTATAGGGAAGGGATATAAAGCTAAGTTTTAATATATACCTTATAAAAAAATATAATATAATATTAGGGATTTTATAGCTTAAGGATTATAACCTAAATATTAATTAATTAAAAAAAATAATTAAATAAAAAAATAATATAAAAAAATATATACTAAAGGGGGCTAGAGCTTTATAATCTATTAAAAAATAATAGTATACTAAGTAACTAGTAGGAAGGCTAATTCCTAAGGACTTATAAGTAACCTTAAAAAAAAGTTTAGTTTTTAAAATTTTAGTAATAATATCTAGACTATTTAAATAAATATAGCTAATAAAAATACCTAGTTAGGCTACTAAAGTAATAAAAAAATATAATAAAATAATTAAAGTTAATAAGTCTAGGAACTTAAATAATAAATATAAAAAAGTATAGGTATTTATAATAAATAGTAAACCTATTAAACTAGAACCTACTATATTTAAAAAGTATAATTTTTATTAAAAAATATTTTAAAAACCTAAAAGGCTAGAGCTACTATTTTATAGGCCCTATAACTATATTATTTTTATTTAAAGGGAAAATTTTTTTTTTTAAATTATAAATAAATAATCCTAATAAATAATTATAAATTATAAATATTTAAAGATTATATTAAAAAATAACTTATAAAAAAATTTTAACTATTAAACTCTCCCTTAGGATATAGTATCCTATTTATAAAAAAAAAGAAAAAAAATAAATATATATATATTAACTACTAATTACTTAATAAAATAACTATTAAGGATTAGTACCTGCTACCTTTAATCTAGAAAATTTAAAATAAATTTAAAAAAGTAAAATAATTTATAAAACTTAATATTACTAATATATATTACTAGCTAAGAGTAGCTAAAAAAAAAAATTTAAATCTAAGTTTATACTTTATAAATACCTAGTAATACTATTTAGGCTTATTAATATACTAGTAAGTTTTTAATAATTTATTAACTAAGGGCTTAATAAATATTTATATAATTATATAGTTATTTATATTAATAATATTTTAATTTTTATAAGTATATTTAAGGTGCTAGTATAATAAACTAAAAAAATCTTATAATAATTAATTAAGCTAAAACTAAAGTATAAGTTTAAAAAATATAAAATTTTATAGCTAAAAAAGTAAGTTTTTAAAATATTAAATTATATAAAATAGTTTATAATTTAAAATTTTTAAAATAAAGGCTATTAGGGAGTAGCTAGAACTAAAAAATATTAAAAATATATAATAATTTAATAGTATAATTAACTACTATAAATAATATATTAATTAGTTTATATTTTATATAATACCTTTATATAAACTACTTAAAAAAGAGAGAATCTTTAAATAAATAAATAAATAGTAAAAACCCTTTAATATAATAAAAAATATAATTATAACTATACTAATTATATTATAATATAATCCTAGGAAACTAACTATACTTAAACTAGATATATTTAATTAAGCTATTAAAATATAAATAATATAGCCTAGATTAAATAAAAAACTATTACTAGTAAAATTTTAGTTAAAAAAACTTACTAGGGCTAAAGTTAACTATAATATTTATAATAAAAAACTACTAGTTATAGTAGTAGTATTTAAATACTAGAAAGTTTATTTATAAAAAATATAGTTTCCTATATTTATAAAATTAAATTATAAAAATTTAATTTATTTTATAATAACTAAAAAGTTAATAAAAAGGTAAGCTAAATAAATAAAATTATTATTATAATATAACTATAAAATAAAATATTATAAAAAAAATAAAAATAGCTAGGCTAATATACTTAGCTAAAGGCTAGAATATATAAAAAAAGTAAAAAAAAATTAAACTAGTAATCCTAAAAATAAATAAAAATAAAATATTTAAAAATAACCTTATAATTCTTATAGTAATAATTAAGATTTTAGGAACTATATTAGATTATATTAAAAAAGTTATAAAAAAAATAGGCTTATATAAAAAATCTTTAAAATAATACTAAATATTATAAAAAAAATAGTATTTTAATTATAAAAAGACTTATTTATATACTACTAGTACTTATTATAAAAGTAATTAAGGAATATTATAATATACTAATATATAAATATTATAGTATTAATAAAATATATAAAAAAATTAAATAAAACTACTTTTTTTCTAGTATAAAAAAAAGGTTAAAAAATACATTAATAATTATAAAACTTATTTAAAAAATAAACTATTTTAATATATACCCTATAAAAAGCTTTAAAACCCTAAAATCCTATAAAAATTATAAAAATAAATTATAATTAACTTTATTAAACTATTACCTATAATTAATAAATAAAATAACTATTTAGTAATAATAATAAATAAACTAATAAAATATATTTATTTAGTATTTATAAAAATAATAATTATAGCTATAAATATAATAAATACCTTTATAAATATAGTTATAATAAACTATAAAGTTTTAAATTATATTATATTTAATAGGGATAAGCTTTTTATATTTAAGTTTTAAAAGTTAATTACTAATTAATTAAGGATTTAGCTATAAATAATTACTATATATAAATTATAATTAAATAAATAAACTAAAAGGGTTAACTAGATAATTAAGTAATATTTATAATACTATATAAACTATATATAAAATAACTAGGTAAACTAGTTATTAATAATATAGTTTATTTATAATAATTTAATTTATAATATAATAAAAATAATACCTTTTAAAACTAATTATAGTTATTACCTAAATATTTATAGTAAATTAATTAACTATAAACTTATTATAAAAAAAGCTAATAGCTTTATTAAAAAATTTAAAAATATTTAAATATAACTTACCTAAAAGCTTAAGTTTATTAACCTAAAAATAAAAATTTATTATAATAAGTACTAAACTAAGCTATTAAAATTTAAAAAAGGGAAAAAAGTATTCCTACTTTATAAAAATATTAAAATAAAAAAAACTAAGCTAAAAACTAGACTATATTTATTTAAAACCTTTTAAAATTAAAAAAAAATAAAAATTAGTTAATTATTACCTAAAACTACCTAAATTAATAAAAAAGTTATACCTAATATTTTATATTTTACTATTAATACCTATATTAATAAATACTAAACTTACTAAAAATATTAAAATTAAAAGTAAGGGGAAATAAAAGTATAAAGTTAAAAAAATCCTAAATTTAAAAAAAAAAAATAATTATTAGGTATAGTACCTAGTTAAATAAAAAAAATATAATATTTTAAAAAATATATAGGAACCTATTAAAAACCTAATAAGTTACTTTTAAAAGGTCTAGGGATATTGCTAGGGACTTTAATAGTAAAAAAGTTAATATTTTACTAAAATAATAATAGGAAGCTAATTATCTAAGTTAGACTAGGGCTATTTAATATTATAGCTAGCTAAGTATTTAAGTTTAAGTTAATCCTTAGTAGTTAAGGATCCTTTTAATTTAACTAATTTATTACTAAAGTATTATAATCTAGTATTTTAATACTTTAATTTTTAAGAAATTTTTATTATTTTTAAAGGTAAAGGATTTTTAATATTATTTTTTATATTTTTTAATTATATTCTAGCTATACCTATTAGGTCTTTTTTAGATTAGTAATAAGCTAAATATTATTATACTTTAAATTACTTTACTTTTTATTACTATAAAATTATTTTTTATATTTCTAACTATAACAAGTATATAATATATAATTTCAATTTTTTAAATCTATAATATAAGAAATATTATAAGTAAAACAAGTATTATATAACTATTTAATAGGGGAGCCTTTAAAAAGAATTATATTAGCTTGCTAATAATATTTTTAATAATAATTTTATTTAAAAGGAATAATAACCTATTATTAAAAAATTAAAAAAAAAAACTTACTAAGGTAGATATAGGACCTATACTACTTATACTTTTAAAATAAAAGCTAAAAAAGGGGGGGATAATATTATAAACCTATATAGGGTAGTATATAATAGTAAAATAAACTCCAGGCAGGATATAGGATAAGTAACCTTTTAAAGGCCTAGCCCTCTAGATAAAATACCTGCTAGGTTATATATAATATACTATAAAAAGTACCTAGGGAGTGGTATATAGGATAGTATATAAAAGTATTATAAGGAGGACTATATAAAAGATATATAGAATAGTATACTAGTAAAGGATATATAAGGATACTTATTACTTACTATATCTAGTTTTACTTTATTTTTTATAATTAATACTAGTTATTATTCTAGAGTTACCTTTATAATTAGACTATTATAATATACTTTATTAATACTTAACTTAACAGGCTTTTCTATATATAATAAAAACTAGCCTTTTTATTATTTTACCTTACCTAACCTAACTATAACTAGTCTTTATACTAGTTAAATACTAAGTAATATTTTTACAAGGATCTAGTAAGTTAATCTAAATTATTAGGGTTTAAATTAAATATAGTTTAAAGATTAGAAAAAGTACTTAAAAGATTAAGGCCCTTTTATAATAGTTACCTATAGTATTTTTAACTATAATACTATATACCTAGGGTATATAGTTAGAATATATTAAATTAATTAAATAGCTTTATATTATAATACTACCTATACTTAATAAAGGGTGGCCATGCTAGGTAGAACCACTAGGCTATAATAACTAATTAACTAGCCTATAATAAAGCAATACTTATAACTTACCTAGATACTTAGTAATTAAGGACTAAGCACTAAGCCTAATCTAGAATAATAATAAAAAATTAGAGATATATATACTTTTATAAACTTAATTTCCTATTAAAAGCCCTATAAACCTATATAATATTCCTATAAGTAACTATAATACTCCTAAGAAAATAATAACTCCTAAAAACTATTAACCTATGCCTAAAAAAAGCAAGGTTATATAAAATATAATATATAAAGTACTATAAGTAGTATACTAAATAATATATATAGGTACTAGAAAAAGGATTATAAAAGGTATATAAAATAGTATACTAGTAAAGGATATATAAAAATATTTATTACCTACTATATCTAGTTTTACTTTATTTTTTATAATTAATAAAGTTATTATTTTTAGAGTTATTTTTACTACTAGAGAAACTATTATAATATACTTTATTAATACTTAACTTTATAAGCTTTTTTATGTATAATAAAAACTAGCCTTTTTATTATTTTATTTTTACCTAATTTAATTATAACTAGTTTTTATACTAGTTAAATACTAAGTAATATTCTTATAAAGACTAGGTAAGTTAATCTAAACTATTAAAGTTTAAGTTAAATATAGTTTAAGGGTTAGAAAGAGTATTTAAAAATTAAGGCCTTTTTATAATATATTAATTACTAGTTAGTATAAAGTATTTTAAATTAACTTAAAATAATCCTACTTAAATATAGTAAATTATATAGCTTTAATAAGTTAATTAAATTATATAGTAATAGCTCTCTAGTTAGACTAAAGTTATTAATTAAATAACCTATAACTTAAACTAGTATAATATAATACTAAATATTAATACTTTAGGGATACTTAGGTAACTTTAAAAATAGATTTTTAAATTAAATAAATAAAACATAAAATAATAAAAAGGCTAGTTTTTTACTATATATAAAAAAGCCTATAAAGTTAAGTATTTTAATAAAGTATATTATAATAAGTAATTATAAAGCTAACTTTATGAATAATAATTTTATTAATTATAAAAAATAAAATAAAACTAGATATAGTAGGTAATAAATATTTTTATATATCCTTTACTTCTTACCCCTTTTTCTACTACCTTAGGAGTATATAAATTAGTATATTTAATAGTAGCACTTCTTGCTATATACTATTCTCCCTACTATTCTAATAGTTAACTTGGTAGTATATATATATAACCTATTATTTATAGGCGCTTACTAGTGGCTTAGCTATAGCTACTTACCCTATAATAGTATTTCCTTGCCCTAGGTTACTTATATCTTGCCCTGGGGCTATTCTACTATTATATACTACCTCCAGGTAGGTTTATAATAACAAGATAGGATAAAAGTAGTTTTTAAAAAGTAGGGTAGCTTAAATTCTAAAAATAATAAATAATAGCTAAAACTAATTATATATAATAAGTATCCTTAAATACTATCTATTACTATATTAGATATATTAATCCTACTATATCTACTATATTTATTTATACATTAAATATATTAATCCTGCTATTTTTACTATACTTATAACTTTTTTAGTATATATTAATATAGCTAGCTATATTACTATATTATATAAATATTTTTTATTTTATTTTATAAATATAATATTTTATTAACTATAATCTTATAGGATAGATCTACTAGCTAGTAGTATCCTATCTTTTAGTATAGCTTTTTAATAATCCCCCTTTTTTAAAGTTTTTATTTTAAAGATATAAATAGTATACCTATCCCTTAAGTAAGTGTATTCTTTATACCTAACTTTATTATTTTTTTAATATAGTCTAATTACTAATCCCTTTATAATACCTATAAAATTTATACTTTATATAAGATTTTTTAAGTGCTATATTAAGGAAAGTACTTTTAATATAATAACTTTATATGTTTATTATTTTTAATCCAGAAAACCTTATATTTATAATAAGGGTTTATCTTATTATAAAGCATCTATTTACGTAACTTAAAAGTATATTATATTTAAACTAACTTTCTTAAATAATAAATAGTATTATTTTATAAATGCCTAAAATAAATTTAATTAAAAAAGTAAAAAAAAAAAAATTAAAAAAAAACTATTAGTACTAATAGCTTAGATTATTAAGGCTAATACTTAAATAAATTATTTTTAAAAGTAAAATAATCTCCTTAGAAAGCATGCTAGTAATTTTATTATTCATAATATAAAAAAAATTAAAAAGTTTAAAAGGCTTAAAAAAAAAAGTAAATTTTTTTTTTTTAAAACTAGACTAGTTAACTACTATATTAAGTACCAGTAATCTTTTATATTTTTTTTTTAAATAATATATAAGCTATAAAGGCTTTTATACTTTCTTTTTAATTTAATTAATATTTTAACTATATTTTTAAATTTTTTAAATTTTTTTACAATAGCCTTTTATAAATTATTTTTTAGTAAGTAACTTTTTATTTAATAAGGTACTAGATTTAACCCTTTTATATTTATTAATTTAAATTTTTTTTTTAATTTTATACTTATTATTTTTATTAGTTACTTTATTTTTAATATTTTTTTTTAGATTTTAGGTTAGTTTTAATAATAAAATATAAAATATTAAGTAAATTTATATTTTTACTAGTAGCTTTAAGTAATAGTTATTATTTAAAAGCTTTTTTTCAACCCTAAATAATTTATATTTTATAGTATTATGTTTATTACTTAGTTTTTTATTTTTAATATTAAAAAATCTAGTTTTAATTATTTTTTATAAAAAATATACTTTTTTTCCCTCCTGTTAAGGAAGGGCCTTGACCTCTTAAGTACTCTTCCTAACCTTTAAACCACGTTTAACCTAAACCCTGATAGTTTAGATTAGCTTACCTGGTCCTTGCAAGAATATTACTTAGTATCTAACTAGTAGGAAGACTAGTTATAGTTAGGTTAGGTAAAAATAAAATAATAAAAAGGCTAGTTTTTATTATATATAAAGAAGCCTATAGAGTTAAGTATTAATAAAGTATATTATAATAGTTTCTTTAGTAGTAAAGGTAACTTTAAAATAATAGCTTGTATTAATTATAAAGAATAAAGTAAATATTCTTATATATCCTCTATGCCTAATTACTATTTTAACTACTATTTACTAAGGTAGTCCTGCTAGTAGTCCACTTATCTACCTTCCTAACTACTATCCCTGTTAGTAGTTCCTTTAGTAGTCTTATATAATCTTATGCCTGTCTTAGGGGCGGGCTATAGAGTGTTTGTCTAGTTAGCCTCTGCCATGCCTGCTTGTGGGGTGCCCTTTCTGCCGTTATGTGCCGCCGCGGGTAGGTTCATAACACCTCCCTTAACTATAGTATATTTTTATACTTTTTATTATAATAATTTTTTATTTTTTTTTTACCTATTTAATATTTTATATAATTAATTTATATAATATATTAAGCATTATAACTTTTATTAAAATAGTATTAAATCTTCTATTTATTAGTAACTTTTTTTAATTTATAATTAGATTTTTTTCTAGGTTAGTATAATAGGGTAATATTCCTATTATTATATTTTTTATATTATTTATAGTAAATTATACTATTAGTAGTACCTTAACCTAATTATCCTAGTTTTAATTCAGGTAGTATTATAGGTATTACTTAATTAATTATATTATTATTTTTATTTATTTATTTATTTACTAATAGTATACTATAAATATATTTTAAGTTATTTTATATACTTTTATAATTATTTTTTAAAACTTTAATATAAATAATTTATTTTTATTAAATATAAAATATTATACTAATCCTATTTAAATAAATATTTTTTATACTTTTAGTAATATAAGTTATTTAAAAATAAGGTTTTATAATACTAGCCTAATAACTCTATATTTTATAAGTTTATATATAATAATAATAGTATTAGTATAAGTAATTTTTATAATTAGGTCCTTTAATAGTAATAGTTTTTATATAATATTAATAGTAATACTTTTCTATAGCTTATTTAATATTTATAATATTTAAATTTTTTTATATAGCTGGTATTAAAATAGCTTATTTTAATTATACTTATTATATTTAGTAATATAATCCTAGACCTATTAGTATATTTATAAAAAAAATAGGTCCTTTAAATCTTATTAATTATTTTTTTAATTTTATATTAGCTATATTAAAGCGCCTAGTCTCTTATTCTATATATAGGCTAGAAGCAAGAAGTTATTATAGTATTATATTATATAACTACTACTACTAACTAATTCTATTACTAATATACCCCCCTTAGTAGCAAGGTAGATAATTATAATACTAGTTTAATTACCTAATTAGGTAGAAAATACAGGATTATAGTATAGCTAAATATATTTAATTCTTTTTTATAAATATTTTAAAGCTTTTTATAGTCTTATTTTTTTTTAAAAGTTTAGTCTTAGCTTAAAATCCTTAAAGTCCTTTATATTAAATTGCTTAGTAAGTTTATTTATAGGATTTAACTTACTATTAATATAATAAAAGGTAATTTTTTTTATAAGCCTTATATATAAAAAAAAATTTATTTTTAAGCTAGTAAATAATAAGATTTAATAAAAATCCTAACTTTTTTAATAGCTTAATAGTGTTATTACTATTTATATATACTAGGATTATAAATAAATTATTTACCTAGAGGCCTAGTATAACTATAAACTTTTTTATATACTTTTTTTTTTAACTATATAGTTAAATATAATAAGCTTTATAGTTATTAAAAATATAATAATAATTAATTTTTTATAGGATAACTATACTACTAGGTA
>JAPDEI010000111.1:0-26812 GCA_027569055.1 Aspergillus baeticus | reverse complement strand
CCCCCCCCCCCCCCCCCCCCCCCCCCCCCCCCCCCCCCCCCCCCCCCCCCCCCCCCCCCCCCCCCCCCCCCCCCCCCCCCCCCCCCCCCCCCCCCCCCCCCCCCCCCCCCCCCCCCCCCCCCCCGGCGGGTGGTCTCGCGGCGCCGGGCTCCGAGCGCATCCTGGATGCGTTGCTCGAAGAGGCTGTTTTTACTCATGTTTCGAGGGAGTTGTAAACTCTTGGAATGGGTTCTCCTGCTTTCAGAAAGGCCGGGATTTTACAAGCAGAAAAGGTACTGGATAGGGTTGGCGACTGCCTGCTCTTCACAGCGTGTCAACCCGCCCTGGCTCGTCATCGGATCTCGACGCGCCACCAGGGATGAAACGCCCACTGGTGGGGGGGACAATACCGCAATGGCCGGTGCTGGGAAAATGGCGCAGTTGATACGGCGCATGAGGGCAACTGACATGTCGCCATCAGATCAGATCACAAGGAGACATCCAATAACCCTTGCTTACCCTCCTTACTCCCCGTGTCCCTACTCCTCGACACGTCACAGGCGGCTGTTCATTTATCTACATCGGAAATCCATTGGCATCTCGGTTGCCAATCAATAGGGCTGCCTTGTTTATCCCTCGCGAGTCCGCCGCAACACCGCGTGACGATGGCCCCTCCAGTTCGGCACATCTCGATCCTCGGCCTTGGGCACATGGACTCCGCGCTTGCCCACGCCTTCCTCGACGCAGGGTACTTCGTCACCATCTGGAACCGCACGCCCAGCAAGGCAGACCCACTGGTCGCAAGAGGCGCCACAGTCGCAGCCTCGCCAGCACGCTGCGTCCAGTCCGCCACCGGGCCCGCAGTCATCATCATCAGCCTGGTCTCCGACGCCGCCGTCCTCGCCGTCCTCCGCACCCTCCCGACACTCGAACACCGCACTGTGATAAACTACACGAGCAGCTGCCCGACAGGAATCACCGAAACCGCGTACCTGGTCACCGGCTCGCTCGGCGGCGCGGGGTACCTGCACGGGTGCATCATCTCGGCGCCCTCGAAGGTGAAGACGCACGACGCAACCGTCTTCTACGGCGGGCCGCGTGCGCTCTTCGACCGGCACCGGGCCATCTGCGAGACGCTCGGGGAGGGGGACAGGACGATCTGGGTCTCCACGGACCTGCCGCAGGTCGCGCGCATGGAGAGCGCGTCGCTTGCGCTGGTTGCGGGGGTGTATGCGGCGTTTCTCCAGGCGCTGGCTCTTGCGCCATCCGCGGATCGCTTGGGTGGAGTGGATTTCATGGCGCAGGTCCTGCTGCCGCAGTTGCTAGGTTTTCAGGAGTTTGGGCCGCGGTTGGTCCGGCAGGACCGGGATGGGTTCCACGGCGTCGGGGAAGATGGGATCTCTGTCGGGACGGCGTTCAGCGTCGTATCTGGCGTGGTTGACGTTGCGGGGGACTGCGGGGTTTCGTCGAGGTTGCTACGTGAGCTGCAGGGGCTTTTAGGCGAACGGGTTGAGGCCGGAAAGGGCGCCGAGGATCTGTCGGCTGTGGTTGGCATGTTGAGGGGCGCAGATTGAGTGTTGAATTGGGGTTCGCTGACAGGCCTTGTTTAAAGCAGTATGAGCTGTTGTTCTGCTATTGACCGTACCACAGGAGCGTAGTGTTATAGAGGACAGCAAATCGCTGAGATGCCTGTCTGGCGGCCACGAATAGTGTTCCTCATTACAGAAACGTCGGGCAGGTAAACATACCATGCGTGCTTGAAAGGTGCTACTTCTAGTCGGTGGTCCATCAAGCCCATTAGACGTTTGCAGCAGGATGGGATACGTATTCTTGGCTACATGACTCAATATCAAATAAGTCAGTAGCAGTGTGGATGCAACCCAGACCCTCCGTTAAAAGGTCTCTGATCTAATCTACTCGTCACCCCCATTCTCACTCTCACGCTCTGCAACGTCAAACCCCAAAGGATCATACCACTCATACTCCGGCCCAATCGACGACTGACTCACATCTCTCTCCAAATCCGGGTCATCCCAGTGGATATGCGGCGCGACACAGTACGTCAGGCCCTCCACCAAACTCGCATCGCAGTCCGTCCGCGACAGCGAAGGGTTGACCTCGAGCAGCAAGCTCGCGGGGATCGCGTTCTGGATCATGATGACCGAGCACCGATCGCCCTCCGCCGCGGTATGGAACCTCATGCACCACTTTGTCGTCCCCTCGGCGAGAATCGTCCCCTCCGGTGGCCAGACGACGTGCGTCCCGTAGCCGCCGCCCTGCTTGTTGCCGGCTCCGCTGCCCGAGCTGCCGGAGGAGGTCTCGTCGGAGGTCGAGTTGTGCGTGCCGCCTTGCGGTGTGAGGCAGATGACGCTGCCTAGCACTTCGCGGACGTTGTGCAGGTTCATGCAGTACGTGTCGATCCAGAGGTTGTACTCCTGGACCGTCCCGACGGTGACCTGTTGGTCGACGTCGATGGAGTAGCAGGAGTCTCCGTCTTGGATTACATATGTCCTGTCGCAGCCGAGTGGGATGCATATCTCGCGGTCCTCGATGAGCTCCGCGCAGCTGTAGATCAGGTCCGCGTTTGTGCTGTGGATGGTAGCCGAGGCGACTCCGTACTGCAGCGCGATCGAATCGCAGGTTTCCCCGCTTGCGATTGTATGCGTGATGCCGGAGCTGCAGATTGCAGGCGAGGCGGGGGGGTCGAGGAATAGCGGAGGATGTAGATCCGTGGGCCCGGTCAGGCCGCAGGTCTCGTGTACGAGCTGGAGGTCCCGCTGGTCCTGCTCCGTGTACAAACCGTACGGACTCTCCTGCCTCATCTGGAGCGAGTTGGTGAAGCAGTAGCTGCATAACTCCTCGGTCGGCATCGACTGTGCGTTCGGGACTGTTTCAAAGGTCGTCATCAAACTTGGACAGTGGGCCTCCGTCTCCGGGTCTATCAAGCACGTCAAGTTATACCCAGCCCATATATATCCGCCCCATAGGGTCGGCACGGCGCGACCAATCCTCTGATCCCCGCAGTTTGCACTCACGTCCTCGTACCAGCGTCGAAGACTCTCCTCACACTCCTCGTCGCACGCCAGCTCATAAAGGGTAACGACGTCGTATTTCTTGCCCACCATGGGCGTCTGAAACTCAATCAGGTCATTTGTGCACAAGATCCTCTGGCTCAGAGCAGTCTTGCAGGTCGGCGTCAAGTCCAGGTTCGCCAGCTCCTCCGGGTAGTGCAGCAAAAAGCCCGGGAACTTGCTAGAGCCGATCGTCCCCTCGCGGATCCAGGCAAGGATGGACGACATGAAGCCGTTGACGTTGTTTGCTGCAAGGGTTGGCTCTTCGCCCTTCGGAGTCACCATTTCAATCACGCCTTTTGTTACAAGGTTGTGCAGCCAGGTATCTGTTGCATCGGCGATGTACACTGTGCTGCGCTGGCAGTCGTTGGTATCGACGCATTCCTGAGTGTAGTCGGAGAACCAGGAGTAGATCCCTGTACGCCGGTTAGCCTGTTAGAAAAACCAAATGTAGTAGACAGGCAAAATGGGTAAGTAAGTACCTGCTCCCATAACATAAACCGATTCCGAATCAAGAATCCTCAACGCCCACGAGACCGGGCAGGTCAGATCGCTGGAATCCGCGTCGCACTCGGAAAACGTCGGATCATTCGGGAAGAGCCCAGTCGTATACGGGCGCGGCGCCCTCGGCACCGGCTGGAAGTACGGAGACTCGGCCTGGATCATCCCCATGTAGAGGTCCTTTGCGCCAGAGACCTGGTACTGGTAGAGGATGTTGTGCTCGGAGGAAGTGCCGTACAGCCACGTCGGGCCCTGGCTTTCGATGAGAATCCCGCGTGCAGCATACACGTCGATCTGGTCTTGCGAGCGTATGTCGAGATCATGGTCGGCTGTCCAGGCCCAGATGTTCTCGAGGTAGGCAGATGACTGGGGCGTGAGGTGCAGGAGCAGTGAAGCACCCTTGCATTGGTTTTTCACGGTGCCCGACTCCTTTGGACATTGGATTGACCGTAAGAGTGAGCCTGTTGCTCCTCCAACGCGGAAATGGGTATCTGGACACGGTTAGCTGGACAAAGGCGTCTAAAAGTAGGACAGAACTGTCGCTCACCCCACATGGCTGCACTCCCCTTAGTCGATTCCCGGACATTCCACTCGACAAGGATAGCACCAGCGGTCGGCCCAGACACAGTAAACATCATACTCTGTATCTCAATAATACCAACATCACCGGGTCTTCCAACACGCACTGCCACCCTTGGCTGAAGCTCGTTCTGGAATTTCGGGCCCTTCGCCATGAGCTGCGACCATGCTTGCCCAATGATCCTTGATCCCACGGGGACATGCAATGTATCCCGTATGATGTACACGCCAAACGGGAAGTAGACAATCGCCGACATATTAGCAGCCCTATCCAAGATACTGTTTAGCACTGGACCGTCATCAGTCACACCGTCACCCACGGCACCCCATTCCTTGACATCGATGATCTGGCTCATCCCGATGTCAGTATACGCCGGCCGCCTGCGCTGGAAGACATTGTTTTGGTAAAACCCGTCGGTGGCAAAGACGGGCCCCGTTCGGTTCATCGAGGGGATTTGTTCTCCGTTGTAAAAAACACTCTCTGTACTCGTTGCCGCCACACTGCCAAACCCCCAGGACTCAACGCTGACCTGCGTGCCGCCGGCGAGTAACGTGCGGCCCTGCGTATTGTCGAGTACTGCCGTGTCGACGTACAAGAACACCGCATTCTGCAAGAGGAAGGATGTCGAGTTCTCTGCATATAGCGACGTCACGATCCCTGTTCCCGTGAAGGCGAAGATGGCGTCGATGACCATCAGCGAGCCAACCGACTGCCCAGTGCTTCCAGGGCCACCGGCCTACTGTAGCATTAGCCATATACCCTGTGAAGCGTCTCATTCGACCACGCAGCGAACATACCCCACCGACAATAACAATACCATTGGTACAGCTCGTAATCACCACATCCTGCATAGTCCACGCCCAATCCCAGTGGATCTGGAGTGCGGTTTTGCACCTCACAAAACTCAGGGCGGTTGTCGTGAACTGCTGGTTGCCAAAATATGCCCTGTAATATGTCAGCGCCAGTTCATCACGGGCCTGGTATGGCGTAGCGATGCAGCGGACAGGCTCAAGCGTACCCGAAGTTGCCGCCGACGAAGGTGAGGTTCGTCAGAAAGCCACCACTACCGTTCTCCATGTAGATCCCCTACCAGACCAGTGGTCAGTCAAGCTACTGTAGAATTGCGAGCTGTCAATGTGCATAGACTGATCTGTCCCTCACCTGCTGGGTAGTCTCCGGGTGCTCCTCCATGTAAAACTCGATATTCTCCAGCGAGGTCCCCTGCGCAACCTGCCAGTGAATTCCGCAGACATAAGCATACCGGTCGGTCCTTGTGACGTCCATCTTGAAGTTCCGGATTGATCGTAGAAAGTTGTTGGTATTTAGGTACCTATCCATTGACATCAACGCGTTGTACGGCATTGTATAGGAGCAAGGTCTCTCACCACTGCGTGTCGTCGTTTATGTATACGTCGGAAGTAATAACCCCCAGCCCGACAAAGCTGGAGGCTGCCAAGATCGTGGGCCACTCGAAGGGCTGATACCAACATGTTAGAATGTTCTTCTCAAGCTCCAACTAGGGTTTCGACTTACGTTTCCGTAGAATTCCGTATTATAGTACTGGATAATGGACGAGCTGACTAGGTACGTTCCCGGGGGAAAATACACAAAAGCAGGCCTGATGGTGCTCGAGCCGCAATTCGCACCACAGCGCCCGCCGTCAGAGATGGCGAGGTTGATCGCTCTGGTGTCATCGGTCACTCCATCCCCTGCGGGCCACTACATGTCAGCGACGAAATCGCAGATGCATCGACGATGGATGGATGATAGTTATACCTTTGGCTCCGTAGTCTTTCACGTTTCGCCAAACCTGGAATGTTATTAGCACGGATTCTATATCCACAAACAACGTTTTGTACACATACCTTATAGCCATCAGGTGCAAAAGGACTCGCCCCCCTCTGTTCCATGGTTGTCATCCAGAAATCCGTCACCGCTCTCTTGTTCAGTAGCTTCCCCGGCTCCAGTTCCTGGACCGTGAGGTTGGCGGGGACAGTCGTATCAAGCCCATTCGGCTTACGGTACTTCTGCCTCGGCGTGTTGGTATCGTTGTTGGTCCGCGGTCTGTACTGCCCTATCTCCGCCGCGATGTCGATTCCATAGTCACCCGGTAAGGGCTCCGGGTTGGCCTCCGCCACGATGCGAGCGGCCTCGGCCAGCTCTGCCGGGATGCTGTATGTAAACTGCGCCGCCTGTGCAGCGGTCCCGTTATCCTGGCGCCGTCGTAATTTAGTCGTGTCAATCGAAGAGCCGTTGCGGTAATCTAGGACCTGCGCGAGTTCAAACTCCGTGCTCTCCGGGTCTGGCTGAAGCTCGTAGGTATTGTACTGCGGGTTTGACACGCGCCCTTTGTTCATGACTGCCATCGCCTGGTGTGCGCTTTTGACGATCGCCTCCGCGTCACTCAAGGTTCCGTTGGCTCGGTTCCCCCGGTGGTGGCCGTGGTTGTGGCCGTGCCCATGATTATGGGAAGCCGAAACAAACTGGAGGACAAATGCAAAGATTAGAAAGACTGTAAAAGAAGATCGAATAGCTCCACGGGAGGCTATCGCCGTGGAGACTTCAGGCCCAACGACCATCTTGCTATAACAAGCTGGGTACTGAACCACAGAGAAACTTGTGTGAGATGGTTTTCAAGATCGAGCTCTGGAGAAACGGGGAGGTATCTGTCTCTCGAAAAACACCAAGACGGAGCTCGAACTCCCTCGCGCGATGGAGCGCCGGTGTTCGCTCGGATGAGGGGTTTGTATCGGAGATTGCACCGTTGAGAACCAAGACGGTCTGGGTCGGCTGTTCCTGTCGTTCGTTTGTGAAGATTAATCTCGCTTCCAGCTCCGCCCTCGGAGACAATCACGATGTCTTTGCCTCGGATGGATAGAATGGGCTCATACCGGGGAGTCATGAACAGGTCGGGTTGAAGCCACTCGGTCCAACTTCCACATCTGACTGGCGAAAATTCGAGCCGCTAATGCAGGTTGTTCACTGCTCGTGAGTGACTCCGGTGACTCCGGACCCCGACGAGGTTCGCGACTGTTCCTGCGATCCTGGAGGCGGGCCTGGTCCGCTTGGCACGCACGCCCAGGCCAGATGCTGCCCAACCGGCGGGCCGTTCCTGAGCATCCCCTCTTCGAGAAATTTCACGAGAGCCGGGGTTCTCTTCCGGGGGTTGCGCGCTAGGCAGCGATGCGGTGCAGCGGTGAAGCCATGCGGCTGCCTTGAACTGACGACGGCCGTCTCAATGGCCTCGGTTACGCTGCCAATTTCCGAAGCAATCTTGGCGTCGACTTGAGAGTGCACACTCAACTTGTTGCTTCCACTCGTGTCGAACCATTCGTCGCCTCCATAGCCGATTCTTGTTGCCAGCTCTCGATCAAGAGGACGGGTAGTATACCTCACTCGCTGGAGATGTGCGTAGCCTCGTGTGTGAACTGCATTGGCACAAATTGCACATCGCGACGGTAGCCTGTTTGGTCCATCTAATGTGATAATTGAAGAGCCTCGGATGATCCTACCTTAGCTCCTCGGACAAGGTGCTCGCAGCCAAGAACCGCTATGCTCGAAATATCTTCCTTGTGAGAGGCGATGTAACAGCTCAATTTCAATTCCAACCCTATCCCAGTGGCGAGCCTTCGCGCGGTGCCAAGAGACCGTCGCATATGCAGTATCCGGTCTAGCCCTCGTATGAGGATGTTAGTCAAATTATCCCGCCAGGCCATGCTCTTGGAGCGCTCGTGATACGCGAGCTGATAGATTGCGGTGAGTGAGCTAGTATTCGGCCGTATGTCATGTGAAATGGAACCGAAGAGCCTGTCAGGACCGGTGTAGCGTTGAGTCCGCGACCTGAGACTAGGACGGACTCAGCCGGGGGAAATGAAATAAAGGGCCGGGGAGCGATGGTCCGTGGACGAGAAGAAGGGCGAGTCAATGTCTCCTGTGTTCGCTTGTCTGTGAGTTGCAGCACTGTCACGATGCAGGCTCAGGGCGGCAGTCCAGGATGGATGCTGCGATATACTCTGTGTCTTCTTCTTTGTTTTGTTACCCTCGTCATTGCTCAGGACTGTAGCGCCTCCAATCCCTGCGCGACTGGATGTTGCTCCAGGTATGTTGTCAAACTCGGCGGATTTCTTGGTTGCATGCTGACACCCAGGGCTTCGTTGAAGGCATGGATACTGTGGGGTTGGCGAAGATTTCTGCGTAAGTTCCCGATACGGCCTTCAACGCCCTTAGTTAGAGAGGTCAATACTAATACATCTCCTCAGGGAGCGGATTGTGTCGCCAACTGTGATTATCAAGAAATCACCGAATGCAGCGAGAGCAAACACTGCCCACTAGGATGCTGCTCGAAATTCGGGATATGCGGCTTCGGCCCGGATTGTGAGTTACCATGCGAGAGCTTTCACGAGGGAATATCCATATACTCAGGCCTAATAATGATCAGACTGCAGCGCAGAGAACTGCGTTTCCACCTGTGGGCAAAAGTCCGAGTGCGACCCTGGTGGCTGGGGCACGGGGCTTGCAAACCGGGCAACCTGCCCCCTGAACGTCTGCTGCAGCCCGTACGGGTTTTGCGGCACGACCGAGGAATTCTGCGGTGACAAGACTGTGAAGCGGCCCTCCTGCTCGGGGAAAAAGTCCATCACCCGGGTGATTGGGTACTATGAAGGGTGGGCGTCACGGCGGCCATGTAACTTCTACTTCCCCGAGCAGATCGAGACGCGGCCATACACGCATCTGATCTACGCCTTTGCAACCGTCGATCCAGTGACATTCGAAATCATGCCCACAACCAGCCAGGAAGGGGAACTCATGAAGCGACTCACCGCGTTGAAGAAGAACGAGCAGGGCCTCAAGGTCAGTGTTGCAATTGGCGGGTGGACGTTCAATGATCCCGGCCCTACAGCAACGGTGTTTTCCGATCTCGCACGGTCAGAGGAGAACCAGCAAAAGTTCTTCAAGTCCCTGATTCCCTTCTTGTCGACGTATAACTTCGACGGTGTGGATATTGACTGGGAGTATCCTGTCGACGTCGACCGTAGTGGCCGGCCTGAGGACTTTGAAAGTTTCCCTAAATTCATGGCGAACCTGAAGAAGGCATTGAAGGCGACAAATGGCAGAGACGAGCTCAGTCTAACCATCCCAACCTCCTACTGGTACCTGCAGCACTTCGACATCAAGGGCCTGGAGCCCCATGTGGACTTCTTCAACTACATGTCGTACGATCTGCACGGAACATGGGATCGAGGTTAGTACACTCCCTCTTGCATGGCGATGGCACCGCTAACTTACGACGGCAGGAAACAAGTGGACCGGTTCGTTCCTCAACGCGCACACCAATTTGACGGAGATCAGGGGCACGCTTGATCTGCTCTGGCGAAATAAGATCTCACCGTCCAAAGTCATTCTGGGGCTCGCATTTTATTCCCGAGCATTCACTGTGGAGAACACTAACTGCATGTAAGTCAAGAGAACTCTGACAGAAAAGGCGACCTGAATTCTACATCGAGACTGATTGAATGCATAAAGGGACCCTGGATGTACATTCCTTTCTGCCTCAGAGGCCGGTCTGTGTAGCGCAGAGGCCGGGATATTGTTGAACAACGAGCTTGACGATATACGATCGGAGCGCGGAATCAGCGGGAAGCTCGACGAAGATGCTGCCGTCAAGCTGCTATCCTGGGATGACCAGTGGACCGCCTATGACGATGAAGAAACCCTGGAGATGAAGATTGATTTTGCGGGGGAGACTTGTCTCGGAGGGATCATGGTGTGGGCCGTCAGCCAGGACAACTGGGACCACCGGTACTCCATGGCCCTCCTAGGGACAGTTCCTCCCCGGCCAAAGCCACATAACCTCGTGGAAGCCGACGACAGCGGGACGATTACGGTCAGAAACCACATGCCCCAATGCAGATGGACTGGATGTGGCCAAACCTGCTCCAAAGGCTGGTCTGCGGTTCCTCGAAGCGACGGCGGGGAAGCCAAAGGCGAGCTGATGCTCGATGGCACCACATGTGTCGATAGCACACAAACCCTCTGCTGTCCCAATGAAAGTATCCCCAAGTGTGGCTGGTACTCCTGGAATAACGGCAAGTGTGAGCCGGGTTGCCCTAACAATATGTTTGAGATCGGGTCCCACAGCAAAGGGTGCAACCAAAAGTACCAGACAGCCTGCTGCGAGCGCGGTAAAGACAGCACTCAGCTCTATGATACTGTGGAGTGGGAACCGACTTTTCGCTGCGATCTGGGAACCTGTCCTGTCCTGCCGGATAGAACAAAGACCGAGATCCTAGGCGAATCCCACCATGGAAGCGGGTCCAGGAGCTGCCTTGGTGAGTTTATTGAGTGGGATCTCAATATGCCAGTCTATGAAACCACGTACCGGAAGCTGTGTTATAACCCAGACGACTCTCTCAGGACCTGGAATGAGTGTGACTGGCACGACGATACAGATCCCCCACCCGAGGGCAAGTCTGAGGGATACTGCAGCTCGACCTGTCCCGCTGGCACGGTGCGTCTCGCGATGGAGAAAACAGGGGATTGCTTAAAATACGGCGGAAAGCGCGTCTTCTGCTGCAAAGATGGCTACTACACAACGAAGACTCGCGAAGATCCCTCAATCCAGAGATTCGCGGATGTCCTTGATGGCTACGAGCTGGACGGCAGTTGTGACCATGTGCCAGGACCAAACGTGGAAGGCGATGATGTCGAGGTGGCTCCGCAGTATCGCTCTGACGTGATCGAGTTTATACTACCTGAAACGGCCAAGATGATCAAGGAAGTCTCTCCAGATGCGCGGCAAAGAAGAATAGGAGATATCTGGGACGATGATTTCGCGCTCAAGCATGAGGTGGAGAATCTCCGAATGGGCGTCATGAAACCCAACTTGCTCAATCACTATGTTTTCATCGAAAAAGGGGCCGAGTTCATAGCGAACGGTCTGTGGTGCAGACCGCAGATCTACAACGAGACCCTGGAGACCGAGGATGTTCCCTGGCCCTGCCTGGGCGATCCCTGCGACCCAGACGCGGACCCAGATTTGTGCGAGACGGAAGAAATAGAAGATGGCGATGACCCACACGTGTTGCCTGACCCTGATGACCTGTTTAGAGGCTCGACTTCGACTTCGGAATTGGACAAACGTGTCGCAGCCAAGGTGTTCCGCGTGTTTTGCCACACTTCCCCTGGCCCTGGGATCCCGCAAGGTTGGCAAACCGGACTGTCCATCATGCCACGCCCCTACAAACGGGCGGGGCTATGGGGTGCACACACACGTATCTTCCGAAATGCTCTATCCTACATGTCTGCCACCGACTGTGGGAACCCTGACCTGAAACCGGAGATGAAGACCGGGCGGCACCACGACACCGAGCATATCCTGGAGCTTCAGATCATCGCGCAGTTTCTCCAGTACGCTACCTGGGGCAGACTCGCGGACGGGTCGGACTCCGACTTTGATCCGATTCCTTGTGAATTGTTCATTCCGCAAACCCGTGGAGGCGAGGGCATCCTGCAAGACAACAATTACATGGACTTGAATAGGTTTCCTCTGTTCTCGGCGGATTTGTTAAGTGCCGAACCAGCAGCGCGACTGATGAACGCTTTGGGGTCGTCGACTAATGAGGATAATTTCTATCTTCTCGAGAAGGTTGTCAATGGCATGAAGAGTAGGGTAAGTTCCAGATCCGTTACCCTTTCCCCCTTGGGTTCTATTGCATTTAGGCTGATCAACCCAACCAGATCTTCGCCAACAATCGTCTCATGGACGACACGAGAAGGACTCTCCTCATCGCCAACATCGCAAGGCCGGGGCAGATTCTGGGTGAGATCAAGTCCGCAATAGCAGTGTGGATCTATTTGAACCGGCCAGATGTGCTGGACTCCCTCAAAGTCCTCGTCCGAAACGTGCGCAAAGTGTTGGTCCACCTCGAGGAAGAATACAACGATTGGAACCCGAATTCCCAAATCGACCTGCAGTCGGCCTGGGACGAATGGTTCAACCACATGATCAAATATCACGCGGATCGGACAGAGCGGTGGGTGGCGGAAACGATTCAGATGACAGCCACGTACTGGAACACGGTGGTCCCTCAGAGCCATCCTTTCCGCCCCGCCGTCATGGGGAGCCTCCGAACATTGTCGGGGTGGAACTGGGCGAGGGTGGATTGGCGGCACCCTGCCATTGTGTAGTCACCAATAGATCATGAGTTCCCAATGATGCAGAGGAAGTATAAAGAGTTAGAGAATAGATGGTGTTCACTGTTGGAGGAGAGGAGGTCTGTGTTGGTGACCTGGAGTCGCCGGAGTGAAACAAGGATGTGAATGGCCAGAAGTCTTCCGGCCAAGAAGCCACCACACTACGTGCATTTGAACTAGTAGCAGACATATAAGACCCCGTTCCCGTTCCGACCACTCCTAGATCCTTACCATCTTGCACCATCCGCAGCCATGGACCGTCTACCGCCGGAGATACTGCGACTGATTTGCATCTATGTATTCTGTCTGTCTTGTACACTCCCTCCCTAGGCTAATCATCGCATCTAGGCTCGGGAACATGACACCAACGACCTGGCCACTCTGCGTCGCGTCAGTCGCATCTTGCTGCAGGCGTCAACACCAGTGCTGTTTGAGAACCTCACTATCACGCTAAATAACGGTATCGACACACAACAGCTTCTTTCGGAATTCCACGACTCGGGCTACGGCGCCCTATACCTCGAACACGCTCGGACCCTTGACCTGATCTGTCTGCGGGACTTGGTTTGTTTCGACGCCCGTAAAATCTCCGGATCTGTCAAGGACATGCGCGCGAACGTATTTGGTCACATTCCACGGGTCGCTCTTCCCTTCTTCCTGGAGGGATACTTCCTGCTGGGCGTCACTCCGGCATCCCGTTTCGAACCTTATGCATGGCGCTGGGCCTTCGATGCATTCTGGAAAGAGGATTGGCAGCCAGTGGCGACCCTTGTATCTCGTCTTAAATGCTTGATGCAGTTCAACTATGCGCCATTAAACCGGTTTCCGATGCCTCTACACGAAGCACTTGCCAAATACCATCCTAGCTGCACGTTGAACATCTGGCAGGGGGCTACGCCGCTCATGGACCCTCCACTCCATCAGCAGACATTTCTCAACACAAACCCTCTTCTGGATTCGCTTCCGCGCATGGATGAGTACTGCCTCTCTAGCCTTCGGAGCTGTACAGCACTGTGTCCCGCCAACTCGAAGAAGAAGGTTACTGCGCCGGTACCGAAGGCCTACATGATCCGACACCTCTCACACCTCGCCGCATGCCGCAACCTTCGACACCTTGAGGTTCGCCTGGATAGTCGCTGGGGTACATATGAAGAAATAGTTATGAGGAACGAAAAGTGGGCGCTTTCTCCCCCAGAAGCGAGGGCCAAGCTAGAATCTCTCACGATCTCAAGCTCTGGTCCTCGTGAGGAAATCCTGATGGATTTAACCAGTATCTTTGACCTCTCAACGCTCAAGTCGCTCGATTTCCATATCTACGAGCATCCAGATCTCTTACGGGAAATGGCACCACGTCTATCAAGTCTCCAGCGGCTCTTCATCTCTCTCGACACTTATCTAGGCGGGGAACCAGACATTTCAGTCGATAACCAAAGCATTGTAAAGGCCATTGTGGCCTTCCGCCCATTGCAATACCTTTGTCTTCGAGGAGTCCGCAATGTGGCAACCCTCCACTCGATTCTTGAACACCACGGGCCCTCGCTCGAGGGCCTCCTGATTGAGTCCACAACAAGAAGCCGTGGGGGACGAGTGATTGACAACTACTTCAAGTACCCGGCAATGACACCTGCGGATGTCCGACGGATCGAAGAGTGTACCCCGCTGCTTCGCGAGCTTCGACTTCCGCTTAAACGCACCAAGGGCGACAGAGACGAATGCGCCATGTACAAAGCCATTGGATCCTTCAGCAGTCTCCGCTCTCTCCTTCTAGACCTCCACTACGACAACCGCACCCCTTCAATATATCAGAATCATCGCCCCGATGCCATCGAGCTCCGGGAAATCCTCATCAACGCCGCAACAGATAGCGACCTCGCCCAAAGCATCTGGAACCTGATCTTTAAGAACCAGTCCAGCAAGGCCCTTCGTAATCTCACCGTCCGCCCCTTTGGCTCCGAAGTCTTCAGCATGCCCGAGGCGTATCTTCCCATGACCGTCGGGCAGACCTTCCTGGTGGCGCGGCCGGCGTTTGACGCCTTCGAGCCACTGCAGATCAAGAGAATTGCCAAGGGTGCGTACGAGTTAGAGGTCGAGCACCGGCTGATGGAAGGAGACGGTCCCAATCCCGGGCGAGGGCTACCGCGTAAGCTAAGGGAAGCGGTTGATGCGCTTTGGCCTGGGTCAGGGAAATGGGAGTCGCGTTGGAAGAGTTTTCCGCTCGAGGAGGGTGAAGACTATGAGGGGGCGCGGTAGATTGGTTTATCCACAAGTGGTATGTATAAATAGGTGTGTAGTTAAAGAGACGAATGGTATTGATTGTTCTGCTTGTTGACAGATATATACTTTACTTTTTGGGATCATTAAAATGACGAAAGGTATCCTACAAGGTAAGCAAGTACGCCAAATCAACCCCACATATTCTTTCCATAGTTTCAACACTCGATGATTCTCAAATTAAACTAAAGGCGTAGAAAAAGAAAACAAAAGTTGGGCGCTCTGAGACTGCGATTATTTGAAGATAATTGACTGGTGCCTGATACATGCCTTATGTACAGCCTGGGTGCTTGAGGAGCACGTGGGCCGGCGATAAGCCGCGATTTGATTGTGCCAATCGGGGCGCGGAGGGGGCCTCGACCCCGCCCCTGAGATTTTCGGCGTTGGGCCAAAATTGCGCCTTCACGGCGGCAATTGTTTGTCAAACGGTTTTATTCTCTCGCCGGTGCATGCTGCTTCGTCGTTTCTCTCTCGTCACTCTTTCACGAAACCTATCTCTTTGATCTACAGAAAGTTCTTACAGCAGCAAGATACGGAGCTAGATTAATTTGGCGAGCTTCCCTGCTGTGGTTGGCAAAGTGAGATTCCAAGGAGACCGGGGAGACGCAGCAGCGTGGGTGTGGACCACATAAGTACCTCTGGCGACGGCCGATGTATCCCGCTTCGCGTTGATTTCCTAGGAAATGGCCGCGCAGACCGGGAAGCGTGCAGTAAGTTAGGGGGCCTTGACCGCCTGCTGATGGTCACGGTCACGGAAATCAAAGCGACTCCTTCGTAAGCATGTCAATGTAGAATCCTTGATCAACTGCTGCTATCGGGAAAATCCCTGGTGATTTCCAGGTCTAGAAAAATCAAAGTAGCTTGCCTAATACTCTTATACCCCCGACCGCGAAGCTACAAGATTCTTGCGACCCTCAATCCGGTTCCTTAGTCTCTTGCAAAAATTTAACTTTTTCCAGGGCCTCGCCACATACCTCCAGCAGAGTGTTACAGAAGTGTTATGAACCTACTACGGAGGACGATCTGGACAAAAGGATAAAAACGAAAGTTTGGTGTAAGCGCTAGGATTCTGCCAGCAGAACTTCATTAGAACTAGTTGATTATGTACACAAGAGACTTGCTTAGTTTTACTAATTGGTTACTTGTCCTAAGCACTAGTGTAGAGGTGCAAGTCCTGCTTAGGTGTTGTACACAGGGCCTGTATAACTAGATAAAAAGAAACTATATATACCTGCGCTCTACTGCCTGGAGGAAAATAGAAACTTTAAATAAAAGAGAGCTTATATATACCTTAAAGGATAATTAGATTACCCTTATTACCCTTATTTAGATCTAAGTTAATTAGATTATTAGCTGCCTTGCCCTCCTAAGGGTTTAAGTTAATTAGACTAGTATATTACCCTTAAATCCCTATAGGTTAACTACTACTTATACCTTATATAAGACTACTAGCCTAATTATAAGCTATGCATGAATTTGCTAGATCCAGCTATTTATAATTAATATAGTAATTATTAAATACGCCTGGTACTAAGTAATATTTAGGAAAGGTAGTCTTACCTTATTTCTCCTAGTAATAATTATAAGGCTAATAATAGGCTACCCCCCTTAATTAGATAAGCAAGGTATTAATATACAAGTCTCTCTTGCTATATATTTAATAAGTATTTACTTTGCTATAAATAAAAGCTATATCCTAACCTAGATAGTCTAGCAAGTGCTTTTATATATTATTTTTTAGGTACTATATAAGTAAATAACCCTATATAAAAAGGATAGGATGCTAAGTAGCTGGAGTACTAGCTAAAAGCTAGGTAAAGAGTATCTCTAATTTTATATTACTTATTAGATAATAGGTAGGCAGGTTAATTATAGTGTTATTAAGTATAAGGCTAAGAGTCTTGTATAAAATACTTAATTCTCTATAGAGAATTAATTAGCTTGTATAAGAAGGAGTTAGCAGATACTTTAAGGCATAGAGAAAAAGGTAGGAGATAGGAATGGCTTGTATAATATTATAGTAATAGTAGTGGTGGTGGTAGTAATAATAAAAAGTTATAAAGGAAAGAGAAGGTCTAAGGTAAGGAGAAAATAAAGGCTTCTAGCTTGTATTATTACTTAGTTACTTATAATAAATAGTAACTAGCTATAGAGTTAAGCTGTGTATAGGGCTTAACTTTATTTTTATTTACTTACTTGCTTAAATATATAAAGAATTAAACCTAAGTGTCCCTGTATAATTAGAGTATTAAGCCTTTGTATAGGTAAAGTAAAGCAAGTAAAGCAGAATAAGTGAAGTAGAATAAGTAAAGTAGAATAAGCAAAGCAGAGTGTTAAGGTTCTGTACAGGCGAAGTAGAACAAGTAAAGCAGAGTATTAAGGCTCTGTACAGGCGAAGCAGAGCAAGCGAAGCAGAGTGTTGAGGCTCTGTACAGGCGAAACAGAGCAAGCGAAGCAGAGTGTTGAGGCTCTGTACAGGCGAAGCAGAACAAGCGAAGCAGAGTATTGAGGCTCTGTACAGGCAAAGCAGAGCAAGTGAAGCAGAGTGTTAAGGCTTTGTACAGGCGAAACAGAGCAAGTGAAGCAGAGTGTTAAGGCTTTATATAGGCAAAGTAGAATAAGTGAAGCAGAGTGTTAAGGCTCTGTACAGGCAAAGCAGAGCAAGCAAAGTAGAGTATTAAGGCTCTATACAAGCAAGCATCCTCCAGCAGAATAATTAAAGTATTAAGGCTCTGTATAAGTAAGTAAAATAGGGATCCTAAACTCTATAGAATATTTAATATCCTCTGGCTAGAGGATATGGCGCCTTCTTATATAATATACTATACTATCCTCCTTTTTAGAAACTAGTAGTAATAATAGTTTATAAAAAGCCTTGTTTTTTACTTTATCTACTATTTAATTTTCTAGCTTAGCCTCTGGCTCCCTTAATATAATAGAAAATAAGTATTTTTAGGAAATACTTTATATAGTGCTAGTCTCCTGCTTAATATTAGGTACTAGCTTAACCTTAGGTTCTTGCTTAACTTTAAAAGCTTAGATAAAGGGGGTTTAGATAGCTAGTACTTATATAGTAGGTAGTTTATATTTTTTAGCTATTTTTTTTACTTTTAGTAAACTTAAAGGAAAAGTTTAAAGGATAACTATTTATATTCCCTTTTTTAAATTAAAGTGCTCGAGGATTTTATTTATTAATTATAGTATATTATATAATTCTAGAAGATAGATTAGCCTAGGTTATAACCCCTTTACCTTTATAGTAAGATATAAGGTATCTATCTCCTATATATTATATAATTTAAACTTTTTAATAAGGAAGACCTTAATAAAGTGCTTGTATAATAAAACTACTATAGGATATATATAGGCAAGAGTATTTTCTATATATTATAATTAGTAATAAGAATATTATAAAATAAGAAAGGGATCTTATTACTTAGATTATTTATAAATATAGGCTATAATATACCACTAATCTACTTTTATTATATAATCTAGAAGTATACCTATACCTTATTAAGCTTGCTAAGCTACTAGGTTCTTATATAATAAATTAAGTCCTAATAATACTGCTTAGATATAGTAGTATATTTATTAAAGTGTTTTAAATAGGTTAGAGGTGTAGTAAAGACTTAATTTACTTTTTAAGGACTTAGAGAAGAAGAAGGAGAAAAAAAAATAGTAAAATTAAGTACTTTTACCCTATTTAAAATAGGTTCTAGCTTTATATAAGATATAGTTAGAAGTAGTTTTTATTTTTTTATTCTTTTTTATTTAGGGTAAGGTAGATATATATATATATATTAAATATTAAGTAAAGTAGTAGTAAAGGAGAGGTAAAGTAGTAGTAAAAAGGATATAAAATTTTTATATACTAATTCTCTAGTTCCTTTAGTTAATCCTAATTATACTTTATATTAACCTCTTGTATAAGCTTAAGATTTTCCTCCCTATTCTATTATAAATCCTAATTAAATACCCTAATTAAAGGTTAAGATAGTTAAAAAATTAACTAGTATCTAGCCTAAATATAGGCCTGAATCCTTAAGTAAAGCTTAAAATATATTATATAAAATAAAGTAAGGACATGGTTGCTAGTAATAGGTAGTAAATATTAAGGATTATATAATAGCTATAATAACTAGTTTTAAGTCCAAGAATATATTTCTAAAGGTAGGTATTTATTAATATCCTAGTCTTATATATTATCCTATAGGCGCTTAAGTAGGTTTATATTAAATTAAATTCCCTGGTTTTTAATACTAGTAGCTAGGAAATTATAGTTTATATATAGCTTTTTAGAAATAAGATAGAAGTAATTTAACTACTTTTAAATTAAGTGCTAGTTCTATATATATATAAAGGATCTAATCTAAACTTAAAGGATTAGTATATAGATTATATATAAAGTAATCTAATTACTTAGGTTATTAAAGGAGAAGTTTCCCTTTTTTTAAAGGCTATAGAAGTATTCCTAAGTCCTTAGTTAGTTATTATATAGGGTGGAAGAATATATACTTACCTAATATTAAAAGAGTATCCTATATATTAATTAAAGCTACTATGCCTTGATCTATTAATTAGCCATGCTTGTACTATATAAATAATAGTTTCTAATATATATTTCTAGGTAAAGGGACTATTATAGCTTGTGCTATACTTTAGTAAGAAGAATTAGTTTTATACTATAGTTAGATTATATAAAGTAAGGTTGCTGCTATATAATATTAAGTATATTAAGGAACTATTAAAGCATGCTAACTACTATTTAAGAGCTTATACTAATATATATCTAGATAATATAGTAAGAATAAGTATTAATTATTATATATATCTTAATACTATACAGGGCTAGCTTAAGATAGCTATTAATTAATTATATAAAATTTAGCCCAGGTGTAATATAGGCTTTATAATAGTATTAAAGGTCTTATAGGTATTATTATATAGTAGCAGGTGCAAGCTCTTTATATAAAAAAAATAATTAATCCCTAGTTAAATATTAGTATATATATAAACTATTAAGTAAGGTAGAATAGACCTTGTAAGTAAGAATCCTTAATTCTTAAAATATTAATAAAGTATTCTTCTTTTATAACCCTTAATCTATCTAGTAATAAGCTTTATATAAAGTTAGTTTAGTATCTAATTAACCTTTGCTTGCTTTATAACTATATTTATTATATATTAATAAAGTCCTAGCTAGTGCTATATATATTTTAGTATATAAGCCTTAATATTCTAGCCTTTATATTATAAGATATAGAGTATTTTAACCTTTAAAAGGCTAACCTAGTATATAAGAACCTTAATTCACGTGTGGAGGACTATATTTTTTAATACTATATAATTTACCTTCTAGATGTCCTATAATTAAAGGTAAAGTTTAATAGTAGTATTACTAACCTAGATACTATATTAATTATAAAATAATTTAGTAATATCCTAACAGGAGATATTTATATAATAAAAATAAGAGATCTCCTTTTAGTATAGCTTAAGATTAATAGATAGCCAAGGTATTTTTAAATAAATATATAAAGAAGATAAAGAACTGCTAACTAGTTAGAGATATATAAAAAGTTATAAGTAATAAGTAGAGTGGTTAGGTAGGCGGTATATAGCATGCTTATAAAAAAAAACATTTTTATCCTTTTGTCCAGATCGTCCCCCGTAACCTACCCAGGCTGGCTCACAACGGCAGAACTACGAACGGAGAGGCACGCACGAGCCACGCGGACAAGTACCCGTAGGGATCAGGTCACGTGAGACTACCCAAGGAACTACTATCTAAGGATTTCGATTTGGGCAGACGCTGCCATTTTCGGCCGCAAACAACGCCAAAAACGGCCGCCATGGCCCTTCTGCTAACTTAGCCGCCGTGTGTATAATAATGCTTACTTGGCCATGCACCCGGGTTCTTGGTATATAATAGGGGCCATGGTTTTCTAAGTTCCCTAATAAAGTACTATTTATTTGCTAAATAAAGCTATAGTAAGATATTTTATTACCTTTTAAGACTAGACTTTAAGAAAGGGAGCTAAAAATAGCTCCCCCCTTTTAAAGTAAAGAACACTCCCACTAGTTATTATTTTTTTTTTATAAATAATATACTCCTTTTTATTTATTTATTTTTTTTATTTTATTCCTTAGTTATCTTTTTTTCCCTACTATATTCCCTTATTATTAATAGGTACTTTATTCTTATTTTTTTTTTACTTATATCCTTTTTTTACTAGATTATTAGTTAGTTTTTTTTTTCTAACCTATAGCTTGCTATGCCCTTGCCTATACTAGCTATAGTAGTAATAATAATAAAACTACTAGTAGTATATTTTTTTACCTAGACTTAGATAATATTACTAGTATAGATTTATAGATAGATATTATAAATATTATAAATTTTAATATACCTCCTTTTACTTGCTATAAAGGTAAAAGTTAACCCTATTAAAACTACTTTAGGCAGAGGTTTCTAAGTAAAGAGCCTTATAAAAGTAAAAAAAGGTTACCTTTTTTAAGCTATTAAAAAATAAACTTAGACTATAGCTCTAGTAATAATAATATAAATATTAATACCTGTTATTTTTAATATCCTGGGTAATAATATTCCTAGGAGAATTTTTAAAAACCTACTACTTTACTAGGTATTATAAAATAAAATAATAATTTAAATACCTGCTCTAGTAATAATAATTATAGTAATAGTGGCTTTTATAGTAATAGTGGCTCTAATAGTAACTCTAATATAGACCCTAATATTAACTTAGATAATAAAGGATTATTAAATAGTAATAATAATAGTTATATAGATAGTACTAGAAGAAATATTATATAAATAGACAAGAGATAGGAATAGTAGGCTAAAAACCCCTATAGTTATAATAAGGTATTTAAAACAGGCTAATAAATAATTAGGTATTACTAAAAAAGGAATAAGAAATATAGGGTACTAGTAGACTTTATATAGGTAGACCCTGCTTTAGCTTTTTATATTATAAGAAAAAGAAAGTTAATTTTTTTTTTTTATTAATACCTATAGTTATAGCAGGGAAAAAATAGCTAAAAGTTAAAGGGTATTAAAAAATTTAAGTTTTTAAATATTAATTAAAAGTTATTTTTTTATTACTATAAAAAGTTTATAGGGGAGCTAATAAATAATATACTTAAAAGATAAATAAGAAAGGTTAGAATTAATTACTACCCCTTTTTTAAATAAGTTACTAACTTATTTTAGGCCTAGAGTATTTATAGGATTATAAGAAAGTATAATTTAGATATAAATAAAAAAGAAAAAACCCTAATATTTATTAAAAATATAGTACCCCTGCAGGAGATAACCCTGTATATTATAAAGAAATACTTTAATCTTGGCCTTTAGTATATATAGTAATATCTTTATTTTTTAATAGTATACTTTATAGTAAATTAGATTAATATAATATATTATTTTTAGTACTAGTATTTATTATATTTAATTTAATAGGATTTTTATAGTAAACTACCCTAAATTTTTCTAGAGATTAAATATAAATTTACTAAGAAATATATAGGTGTAATATAAGTGTATATAATATTTTACTTTTTTTTATACCTTTTCTAGGTTAGAAATCCTATTACTAACTAGCTTATTAGAAATACCTTTTTTATTTTTAAAATTATTTATAATTTATTATTAATACTAAGCCCTTATATATTCCTTTTTAAAATTTTTTTTTATAATAATATATTTTAGGCCCTGGGAATAAAGTTTATAGAGGACCTTTAATACTTATAGGTAGTAAATAGCTACTAGTAGATAAAGGTCCTATTAAAATAGGACAAGGTAAACTACTATATATTCTACTAGGTTAAAAGTATCTATGGCAAGATTTAGATATATTATAATTAGCCTATCCCCCTAAGTACCCTATTTTAATAGTTTAAGGTCTTTAGTAAAATTACTAGCTTTAAGTAGTTATTATTTATATATTAGTTCTAGTATAGTAGTGGCACTATTTTAAATAAAAGTGGTAAGTTATAGAATATGCTACCTTAGCTATTTTTTTATTATATAATACTAATTTAAAGCTATTAGGATTACTAGGTCTTATTAGTAATACTTAATAGAACTTAATTATAAAGTATATGGATATCTAAATATTCCTAAACTATTACCTTCCTTAATATATTAATACTAATATATAGGTGTTAATAAGAGGATTTAAGCTAGATTTGGCTATAATAAAGGTGGTTACTTAAATAGGATAATAGATTAATTAATATTAGCCCTAAGAGCTTACTAATATATAAAAGGCTATAGTAAAGTATAATCTAGAGCTATAGAAAGCTATTTAGAAAAGAAATATATTCTTTATAAAGCTTTAGTATAGTTAGAAAAAAAGTAACTAGAAGCTTAATAAGCTTAATAAGCTAAAATAGGATATTATAAATATATAGAATTAACTCTTGTATATACTTTGCTAATATATATAAGAGGAATTTAATAAAAAGCAGGTGGTCCTTAATATTAAGTAGTAACTAGCAGGTACTATAATTCTAGATAAAGAAGTATAGGTATAGCTTTAAACTAAAAAGTAACTCCTTTTTTAGTAGATTTACCTACTAGGTAAACTTATAACTTGGCCTATGTTCTTATTAGTAGAAGTTAAGTGGTAGTGGTAAAATAAGACTACTAAAGCTATTTAAGTCTATTATAATATTCTAGAAGGTGGCCTGTGATAAGGTTAATAGCCTAAGTAGACTATTCTAGTTTAAAATACTTAAATACCTAGCCTTTTTAGAAAAGTTATAGTACTAGCCTAACCCCTTTTTTTTACCTTAATACTTTTATAGTATAAAATTACCTTGTAAAAGGCTAGTAAAGATATTTAAACTATTATAAAGCCCCAAGCGTGCTTTTAATACTATAGAAACCCTGCGGGTTTTATTAATTAGTATCTTTAGTAATACTTTTGCTATAAAGGTCTATTATAATACTTTTAAGCTATATATTTTAATAATTATTACTATAACTATTATAATAAGTTAGTAGATAATAAGATATATTAGTAAAGGTATATTATAGATAAGTATTACTTAAATATTAGATACCTTGGGGACTACCCTTATAATCTTTAAGTATATTAGGGATAATACTCTTTATCTAGGAGTATTTTATATTAGATAATATATTATAAAAGTGGGTAAAAAGAGGCTGTGTTATATTATAGCTATTTATCTTTGGTATTAGAGCTAGAAGTTTAATTATAAAATACTACTTAGAATAGTATAGGTAGTGGATATCTAGTTAATTTTAGGGCTAGCTTACTAACTACTAGTTATTAGGTATTTAAAGGGCCTCTTCCCCTAAACTATTTTTATTTCTTAATTTTTTCTTTTCTTGTCTAACCCTTTAATATTTAGCTTAGAATTATATTTATAATAGACTTCTAGTTATTTTTAGGGCTGGTTTACTGGCTATTTATTATTAGGTATTAAAAGGGCCTTTTTTCTAAGCTAATTTTACTTCTTAACTTTCTCTCTCCCCTATCTAACCCTATAATACCTAGCGTGGCTGCTAATAGTGCTATAGCAAGTAACCCTAATATAACTATTATTATTTAGGATAATAATAAATTACCTGTTTAAGGTGGTATATAACCCTAAAGAGCCCCTTGGCCTGATTATAGCTACTAAGATTATAAATTTATAATTAATAATATAGCAGCTTTTATAATTAAAGATAGCACTATACTTTCTAGATATAAATAAAAAAGAGATAAAGTATAGTTATTTATATAACTTTTAGTATATATCTCTAATAAAATTAGATTCCCTAGCTAATAGTGACTAGGAAATGGTAGGAGGGCTCTGTTATGGAAGGGCCTTGACCTCTCAAGTACTCTTCCTAACCTTTGAACCGCGTTTGACCTAAACCCTGATAATTTAGACTGACTTACCTGGTCCTTGCAAGGATAATTGCTTAATATCTAACTAGTATAAAGACTAGTTATAGTTAGGTTAGGTTTAAATAGAATAATAAGAAGGCTAGTCTTTACTATATATAATAAAGCCTGTAGAGTTAAATATTAATAAAGTATATTATAATAGTTTCTCTAGTAGTAAAGGTAACTCTAGGAATAATAACTTTATTAATTATAAAGAATAAAGTAGAACTAGATATAATAGGTAATAAATATCCTTATATATCCTTTACTTCCCTACTATTCTCCTACTACTAAATAGTATATAAATAGTATATTTAATAGTAGCCTTTACCGCGCCTTTTACTATTTCCCTACCCTTAAATAGTATACTTAATAGTATATATATATAACCTTGCTCTTCCTAGGTGTAGGTTAGTAGCTTATAGGAGTTACTATTTCCTTAAGAGTACTATAGTTACTTGTAAGAGTATTACATGGGTTTATAGGGCTTTTAATAGGGAATCAAGTCTATAAAGGTGTATATCCCTATAATTCTCTATTATTGTGCTAGATTAGGTCTATCAAGACCTGGTGGTTCTGCCTAGCGCGGCCGCCCTCTGTTAGGCGCGGGCAGTGTTATAACACTATCCCCTCCTTTTTCTGCTTTTAACACTTGGAAGTATAAAAAGTATAGGCCCCCTGTGTTAATCTAGTAAGTCCCTCTTTCCTTCTTTAATTTTCCTGTGATGGCTTGTTATGCCTTTTAAATAAAACCACCTTGCTAACTATATTATTTAATCTAAAAGTATTATCTAGAATGGCCTCCCTGTTAATAATCCTTGTGAGTACTATTTTACTTGTGGTCTTGTCTATATAATAGATTTAAAAAGCAGGAATTATATATTATACACTTATTATAGTTAGAAGTATAAAAAATATTTTTATAGCACTGCTTAGTAGGAAATTTTAAAATAAAATAAAAAGTAAATTAATTATAAGATTACTAAAGCTAAGAAGGCTTTTACTTAGTTATTTACTAAGTTATCTTGCCTTTAAAAATAATAAAAATTCTTAAAAGATTATAGTATTAAAATATTAGATTATAATATATTAGTAATAGATTAGTTAGATTAAAAGGATCCTCTAACTACCAAGGATTAACTTAAACTTAAGTACCTAGCTAATAAGTATAAAGCTATAGTTACTTAGCTAGCTATAATATTAGATAGTCCTAGTCTAACTTAGATAATTAGTTCTCTATTATTATTCTAATAGAATATTAATTTTTTTACTTTAGGAGTCCCTAGTAGTATTCCTAGATCTTCTAGGGGTAACCTATTAAGTTTTTAATAGGTTCCTATATATTTTTTAAGGTATTATAACCCTTTTATTTAACTAGGTACTATACCTAACTACTAACTTTTTTTAAATCTAGGATTTTTTTAATTTTATACTCCTGTTTTTTTTTACTTTTAATTTTAATATTTTTAGTAAGTTTAGTGTTTATTAATATAGGTTCTAATAATAAAATATAAAATATTAAGTGTATTTTTTTTATTAATTTAAATAATTTTAAGTAATAATTAACTAGTCCTAATTTTTTCTTAATTTTAAAAGGTCCTAGATAAATATAATCTAGTTTCTAACTTAGTTACTTTATTTTAATATTTTTATAAAATAAGAATACTTTCCCCCCCTTTTTAAATTCTAGTGGCTTGGTTTAGTGCTTATTATAATAAGTTTTTATTTTTAAATTAATAAACTTAAGTTTTTAGGTAAGTTATATTTAAATATTTTTAAATCTTTTAATAAAGCTATTAGCTTCCTTTACTATAGCTTTATAGTTAATTAATTTACTATAGGTACTTAGGTAATAATTATAGTTAGCTTTAAAAGGTATTATTCCTATTATATTATAAATTAAGTTATTATAAGTAAATTATATTATTAGTAGCTAGTCTACCTAGTTATTTTATATATAGTTTATATAGTATTATAGGTATTACTTAATTATTTAGTTAACTTTTTTAATTTATTTATTTAACTATAGTTTATATATAGGAGAATTTCCATTTGGGCCGCCGTCACCGGTTCTGGCTGCCCGCCTGTTGTGGTCTAGCCACTGCCAGGACCGCGCCCTGTCTGGCTTAGCATGGCCTGATCTAGTTTAGTATATTATACTATCCCTGAACAGGAACTACTATTATCCACTGCCCTGTTGTTGGACTGCTATAACTATAAAAGTATTAAGTATATTACTTAATAATAACTCCTTATTCTTTCCTGTGTAATACTGGCCCCTTTCTGCC
>JAPDEI010000110.1:0-31026 GCA_027569055.1 Aspergillus baeticus | reverse complement strand
CCCCCCCCCCCCCCCCCCCCCCCCCCCCCCCCCCCCCCCCCCCCCCCCCCCCCCCCCCCCCCCCCCCCCCCCCCCCCCCCCCCCCCCCCCCCCCCCCCCCCCCCCCCCCCCCCCCCCCCCCCCCCAAGAAGAGAAGAAAAGCGTGCAGTATGCGAAATAATAAGACATCAATACACAGTGCAGATACCCAAGTAAGAGATAGTGCATGCAAGAGAACCTAAAGGACAGAAGGCAAGCTCTGGATATGCTGTAATTAGGCCGGTCAATAACAGATATTCAAACTGCATGAAATGTGCCAGTGCATCGATTCCCAGAACGCGAACACACGATGAAGAAGTGGCTAGTGCGGGTTTGCTCATGGTAACAGAAGAGGAAAAGGAAAAGAAAAGGTTTGAAGCTGTGAGAGAATAATTGATGGTAGTGCCCAATCCACGCTTGCCAAAGACAGAATTGAAGGACTGGATGAATCAAATCAAGTGTCGAAAGTAATGAAAACAGAATCCATAAACGTAACTGGATCCGGGGACAGGATAAAAGTATAGATCAGTGCCCAAAATCCTGAGCGCAAGGTAGATCAACGCCGAACAATCTGAAGTGGCCGAGGTCGCAAGGTCTCTAATTTATCGGTCCACTTCGTTTTCTCTTCAATACTGTCTTTGGTGGGTCTGCATAGATTGAAGTGCATGGACAAAGAAAAGCCCCTCCCATACCAGAGATCCTGACCTGAACAATAAGAGACGAACAGGGTCAACTATCATGATCCGCAAGATCGAGGAGCGGTCTGAGGGTGTCAGACAACGGAGCTGGTCAAGACATTGAAATGAAATGGACCACGCAACCAAAAAGGAGTTGCTCTAGAGAGATAAACCAGGTCTACAAGACGCCAAATGTGGATACCACACCTTTCATAGATCCAATCGCCCGTCCGGAGATTAAATGACACGAGAAATGAAGTGAAAGAGAGAACGCCGTTTTGTGATGCTGCTTTCAAAGGAAGTGTGTATAGATTTTTGAGGTTTCATGAACCTCCATCTCCTAAACGCCGCAATAGGTTAGTTAATGTTTGTAAGAGAGAAACATTTGCAGGTCTTCACTAACCATCTTGAAACTGTTCAGCTCCTCTTTTATTTGCTGAGCAAGAAGTGGAGTAAGTCGGTTGCACGTCGCAATATCTCCTCGTCGATCATATTCGCCGCTGGGCCACGTTTCGTGGAACTGGATTCGAGGGCTAAAGACGAGGGATCTTGACGACACTGGTTGTGGACCCAAAGATACATTCTTTGTTTCGGATAGGTCGTCCTCTCCAGCAATCTTAACTGCTTCAGAGCGTCGGTACCCAGTTCGTGGCTGGTCATCAGGAGTGCTTGGCGCGCTAGAATTTGGTGAATCAGTGCTGTTCTCATTCTGAGAAGCTGGCTTCGCCGGAGTGGAAAGCGCAATGTCGGAGTTGGTCTCTGTGAAAACCAGGTTAGCAAGCTAATTCAACCATCCATCGCACACCTCACAAGGGCAGCTCACTCTTGAGGATGCCTTTTCGGACGGCCGCAAGGACCTCTGCGCGCTCTCTGTCGCCGCCAACAATGCTTTTACGCGATTGGGTGGCAGCCTCGGTCGAGTCATCATCCTGACTCGAGACCGGTGGAACAGTCGATTCCATCTTGGGAAGTACTGTCCCGCCATCGGCGACATCCTGAGGGTCGGCATTTGCCGCGACGCTTCTCCTTTCTGCTTCAATATTCACCACGGAAAGCTGAGGTGCCATTGGCTCTGCTGTAATCTCATCCACGGACGAAATTACAGCAGACTTCGGCCGGAATAAACCAACAAGAGACCGCGTGGATCGCTTCATTCCCTTGCCCATCTTTCGAAGCATGATTGAGGCTGAGGATGCTGTAGAAGAGATGGACAGGTTATCCGTAGAGCTGTTGAAAAACCGGCCTTGGTGGTGGGAGTATATGCTTTCGCCCAATCCACTAGCTTCCTGCTGTTCAGCAATAGCCGCCTGCTCAGCACCCAGTTCTTCCTTGAGCAAATCTCTGCGAGACTTGTCCACCGAGTGTCCATCTTTACGCTGGTTGTTCTGTGAGGCTTTAAGAAGTTCCGAAGCGCTTCCGAATGAAAAGGCTCTTCGCAATCGAGACTTCCCGGGCCGGTGGGTATCATTCTTAGTGAGCTCCGCTAACCGCTGCGAGGCAGGGCTCATTGGCTTGGGTTGATTTTGAGGAGGATTTGGCTGTGTCGTCTCGGGGGAAGTTGGGTCTGCGGAGACAGGTTGGGACAACGGGGATGGTTTAGGGGTGCGTTTGGTATCGTCGGGTTTCGTAACAGGCTTATTAGGTACAGTAGGATCATGGACCTATTATGACATGTCAATGATGGGTGCAAAGCGGATGGGAACGGACAAATGGGTTGTGATCTTACAGATGATGTAGAAGAGCGCGCGGAATGAATACTTCCTGAGACTTCCTTGTGGGATTGAGCCGACCTGGGCCGATCCTGATCAAAGTAGTCTTGTCCTTTGGGCATGGGAATTGGCGATGAAACAGGGAGATGAAGCTGAAGATTGATAAGGCCAGTGTTGTCGATATTCCCCCAGCTCCTCCGTCGGTATCTCTTAGCTAGTTCCGGCTGCGGTTTATCTGATCGAGCTACATCGTCTGCGCTAGGAGTTCTCGTATGGCCAACATTATGCGAGTTGTTGTCAGGCACAAGGCTTCTGATTCCCAGTGACCCCGGATTTGTCGGCTGTTGAGAGTTCTCATCCAGAATAGGGGGAGACGTGTGTGCCGATCCAGGGATAGCCGTTGGAGTTCCTGCTGGAGAATCTGAGCGACGGTTGCCACGCCGATAACGATCCGGCGAAGGACGGGAGACGGTAGGTGAGGATATGTTCATAAAGGGTGGTGTGGGAGAAGGTAAATTGGCGGTAGATAATGGGCGAATGGGAGGGTCACCGCGAAGCTGCCGAGAAGAAGGGATCGCCGTGTCGTCCTTGGATATGTATGACTGAACAGAAGAGTTGGAAGATGAAGTAGATACAGAACCAGCTGCAGTGTGGTGTGCGGGTCGTGAACTGACTCCGACGTGGGCAGCATTCGCGGGGATTTGGGGTGCTGAAGGGGCGGAAGAGGTTCGATGCTCAGGCCTCAAACTAGGGGACCATGACTGACGGTTTTGCGAGTTGTTGGGTGAATTGGAGAGGTTGGGGGTGGTGGTGAAGGCGTAGGGGGCCACAACCTGATGACCCTGCCTATAACCCCCGGAATTGCTCGCCGTAGTATTATATGCGTTCCAAGACATGGCTGAATTCCGCGAATTCGTTTGCTGTAAAGACTGAGAAGTTGTAAAGGCACCCGAAGAGGAGGAGGGACGAGTCTGGAGCACCGGAACCGCGCTGCTTTGCTGAGGGATTGTTTGTACCAGCGCTGCCATGTTGTTATCCTCCACTAAACAGAGTTATCGGATCGGACGCGTAGCAACGACGTCTTTAGGCTCTATCCCGCGGAATGAGGCGAACAATAGCAACCCTTTAGTGCTGTCGATTAAGCAGTGTATACTGTCCGAGAGGAACTCGAGAGCGAGGGGAAAGGGTAGGGGGAACAGGGGGGAGAATCTGTACAACGTATTTGTCAGTCGGCCTTGTACGACCCAAGTAACCGAGTTCGAAGCTGGGTGAAGTTCTCAAACATTGAGGATTTTTTGTTCAGGCAAATGTATTGGGACCGTGAGTAGAAGCGCGAGGGTGTGTCTCCCGACCAAACAACATACCTGATTTAACAAGTGCCTGTAGCTCAATTATACTGGTACAAACAATTAAGAAAAGCGCTCAGACGAATGCAGAAAAAAGCGAATGCTGTCGATAGTAGAGGGAAACGAAAGGCTTGGATCGAGCGAGGACGAGGGAGGAGGAGTCAGCGATGCGAGAGCGATGTAAGGAACACAAGGGTCAAGAGGCGGCAGATGCTGTCTAGAGCGGTCGAACCATATGTAGAGAAACAAGAAAGAAAAAAGAAGAAGAGAAGAACAGAGGAGATCCAGAACTGAAGATGACAACTAACAGAGAAGCCAGAGAGATAAGGAGAAAGAGAAACGAAAGGAAACGGTGACCAGATTCCTGGGAAGACACGGAACTTCTGAATCAAGCAGAAGACGCGCCGTTCCGGCGGACTGGAGAGAATGGAGGAGAAGGGCGAAAAAGGAAGAAGTCGCAAAAGGTGGAGGATAGGGAGAAAGGAAAGAGGAGAGAAGATAATGGGATTGAGGAGGACAGACTGGAATGATGGGATGCTGCTATTCTCACTAGGGGGCCGACTGACAGGCGGAGACTGACGGGCGGGATTTTCCTGTGAACGCGAAAAAGGGACAACCTCAACCAGCACAACGCTTCTTTGCGGGTGGAGATTCTGCGATCGGTGACGATTACCGAAATCTGTTTGACAACAGTGGTCTACGGAATTTCAGAGGAAAGGGGGATACAGAAGGAAAGAGGGGAAAGTTTCCTGGGCGCAAGTTGAAAGCCCACGAGGGGGAGGCAGATCGATTAGCGGCTTTGAAGAGCATTCGAAATTCCTCATAATCAGCAATAATAAGAGAGCGACGAAATCCAGATGGCGATTACTGTTCGTGCAGCTGCAAGTCATACCAGAAACAGCTGAGAGTTCCCAGAGAGATTACTGCTAGTAGTCTACCAACAGGAGATTATTATTCTTGTCAACAACAACTTGAACTTTCCCCAAGTTTTTCGCCCCTGGTGATGGTTATTATTCCTCATGGATACTCAGTGATTCCATATTATTATGAGGAGGCTGTCAGGTTTCATTCATAGTGTCTATCTATTCCTCTTCCCTTCATTCCCATCATGGCTCTTCTAAGCCTTGATTAAATACAAATTAATTCTTGGATCTGCCTGTTGCTCAGCAGCCAACCAGCGTTATCAAAAGCTCGAAAGGGGTAAGACATCTTGGAGCGCTGTACGGTAACTTCGGGTCCTGGAGACTGGTTACTGGTAGGCTTATTCTTAGTAGTGCTCTCGAGGTTCCCCGTCATGTTCACGGTTCCAGAGTTCATCCCTCATGCTCGAATTGACTTTGCTCGAAAAATGGTTCAGGGCCGCTGACAGACCCAACAGACCAACAGCACTGGGTTAATTTCTCTCCAGCTCCGTCACCACTAATTTGAGTATTTGTGGATAAGGATAAATTGCACAAGTATAACCGGATCGCCACTCCGACACAAATGCGTGGATTGAGGTTGTCAGTCCCATTCTGTGTGGGGAACTCGAGGTATCAAACCTGTAACCGTAATAACGATGGTCAAGCCAGCCAATAGTACAGCCAAAAACCGCCTCCTTTTTCTATTTTTTCTTCTCGTTCTTGCTTTCTATCCTGAATACGGCAAAAGAGGGGGGGAGGCAAGAATGCTGCATGGGTCAAAGAAGACACCTGGAAGGGTAAAATGTTGGCTGCCCGTGGTTGCCATCCCTGCCAGGCCAGCAATCTCGGTTGGCGGGTAATCAACGAGGAGTCATGGTAGTTCCTGATCAGGCGTCAGTCCGTCGAATGATTGCGAGATTTCGTACGATCATTGTTGACGACTCGGGGCTTTGAGAGGCTCACAATATTAATCCAAGAAGAAGCGTCCCGGGATGCGCCTTGGACAACTAGCTCGTCAGGCGCCAGGTAGCCAGAAGCCCGGACCTCAGAGACTGGAACCCTAGACAGGAAAAGCCAAGTGCTAGTGGGAGTTTCATCGAAGCTCCTATCTCTTCGCAACCTCAAATCCCTGGCGACTGCCGGACAAGTGGGCAAGAAGTTCTCTCACATGAGAAAGTTCTGATGCAGGAGGAGTTTTAATAAAAAAAAAAAAAGGACTCTAGATCTTACTTAAGATCGTGGATCAAAGGTCCTACAAACTCTCATGACTCGCTTCAGTGCGACATTAAGAGAGTACGATCCCGTCTCCGCCAACCTTCCTATCTTTAACTTGAAGGTAAACTCCTCGAGGAACGGGGAGCATCTTACCTATACCTATGGTTCACAGTCTCGCAAGTAAGGTTCTGAGGTCATGGCATCCCAAGATCTTGCAACCCCTGGGAAATTCCCGCAGGCTGGTTCCATGGATCTAGCCGTTCCACGATGGGTGACCTAATCATGGTCATCAATCAGATCAGCCGCAGTCTGTGTACCAAACCGGCGGGGACGGAGCTCTTGTTACAAACTGCTACATAAATCTCCAGTGTTCACCCAGCGGTGTAGCGGTACCAGCCGATCGAACAACTTGAATTCGTGTAGACGAGAAACTTCGACATCACCGACAAAACACCTTGCCGTCGCGTTCATTCAGTCACCAGCAGATAAATTCTCACCTCATATGCAGGAAATAATCTGCGATGGGCAGGGAAACGTGGCTCGTTGAACTGCTTTCGTCACTCGCTGGGATCACAACGTGGCTAGGTAAGCTCAGCCAGCCCACTTTTGCCTCCCACGAATACGAGCATACATGCTATTGCTTGACCGCCGGGAGAAAGCCAGTATTCTCTACTACCCTTGACATCAAAGGATGTGAACTATCTAGATGGTCTCACATTTATTGAGAATATATATAGGATAAAAGTGGGGTGAAATATATATTAACGCATAAGCCCATGCAAGCCACCTCAAAAAGTCAAAATAGATTTTCTAGATACTTCGACCACGTATTATTATTATTATTAGGTATGCTATTGTATGTAAAAATGCAAGACATGGATGTCATCTATGTTGTACGTAGTCTCAACTGGACATTCTTCCTAGCGAGCCTAGCCGCGATCATCTTGAGAGGGCTCCAGGCCAGCCCTGGTCGACTCGGAACTCCAATACTAGCGGCTGCAGATCTATGTAAGGAGTTCCCGCGTGATCGACAAAGCAACGTCGCCGTTTTAGCGATTCGATTTTCAAATCTTTCCGCGTCATCGTGCAGTGGGCTCTCTTCATGATAGTGGCTTTTGTTATCGCCCTGGTCCCACTCATGGGTCAATTTTATCGGACCCTTGAGACGTGATCTGTTCAAGATTGCATTGATGTGCTTTTCTTATTAGGCTAGACTCAGACCACTTCATGGATTGGCCACTGGAATGCACGATCCAGGGTATCTGAGTATACATTTCGCACGGTCGCAATTAGGAAACTCGTCCGTGGGATAGGACATTCGGCTCAGGCGATTTTGCCCTGCCCTTGAGTGATCATACGGTGTGGGCCGTAGACTGATATGATCATGTCCAACCGTGGCTCAAAGCTTGACCTCATTTTGACCCAATCTGGCTTGCTTTTATCGGACGACCTTCCTATCAAGTTTTGAACAGGATTCATCGGACATTCTTGCGGGCCTCAAAACTGCGATTGAGAACACAACCAAGGACTGCTTACCCCACAAATTCAGACCGCTCATCCTACCTCGTTTAATGAAGAGTGCACCTGGCCGCGACAGACGACAACAATTGACCACTGACCGCGCCGTCCTTCAATGATGATCGGCCCGCCTACCAATAATCCATCTCGCCCCTCCTGGCAAATCCCACCACGGCAGGGTATTTGCAGCAGTCCAACATGGACTCGGTGCGATTCAGCCAATGGCGATGGTATTCCTCTTTAGATGAGGGGCTCCAAATCGACAAAAGCAACTGGAGTATAAATTGTCCGGGGAAATGCCAAGGGGACAATAATCAACTCGAAGTTAATTCAACGGGGAGACATACAAGTCTCCTCTCCCGGTTGACTCGGCCGTAGCACAGGTCTTCGGAAAACGGGTATGATACCAGGACTGTTGCGATCTTGGTTCTTGTACATCCTCCAAACTCCTCCTGGCCGTTGTGTGCCCTCGAGCTGAAGGCCCTGTAAGCGCCCAGCTAGCCATTTATGCAATGTATGCACGACGTCCCCTGTCTATCAGGGCGCTCGACGCCTCCTCAGGTCCCAGTCATTGCATGCGCACAACCTCGACGCAAGATGCATTATTAGGCTCTAGCAGCAAATCACGGGCGCAAAAACCAAGATCAATGCAAATGCAAAAACAACATTATTGAATTGCCGGGTTTTTTTTTTTTTTCTTTAAAAAATCTATGTGGCGAGCCGCCGATAGCGCTTGGATTAGAACTCGTCTTCGTAGTGCTTTTCGCTGACCGAAGCTCTTGATAAGCAGAGGTTATCCCCGTTTTGAACCGTTAGCTCCTCAATCATGGGATGTGCCGTACTTTATCTCTTTCACAAGAGGTGAACGACATCCGGGAGCGAAATCATGTGCGGCTTGTTCGTGCTTTAGCTCCTTGGTGGAATATGCATGTCGCTGAAATTGGAAATTTGCTCGAATGGGGTTCGGCTGGTCGACTCAGGATCAAGTTGCTGGAGGATGTGAAGATTACCTCGCGGTATTATTGAATAATCCACTTCGTTATTCACAGGGCTTTGCGTGCCTGTTGCCAAAACCTTCGAGTTGAGAATCATGATGTCTTCATTCCGCAGCTCTTACAACTGCTGCGAAGTACGAAGATGTGCTGAGCTGAGTAGTTTTCGGAGTCTTCGCGAAGTACGACTATTGGAATTTTGTACCTCATTCGTCATACAGATCAAGTCTATCGTCTATACAAGTCATTAGATAGCCCCAACAGAGTAAGATAGCTAGGTGGCAAGCCACGTAACGAGCGATGGGAAGATTAGATCAGAATCCCAAGTCGCCGCCGTCATCTCCAAAGTCTTCGGATACATCCATCCCCTCGCCATCCTCATCTAAGCCCTCAAAGACCATGAATTTCTCATTCTTCGCATCAGTTCCCTCCTCTACCACCATGCCATCCTGGATCTCGCAGTCCTTCAACACGCTCTCGCGCCCAATTTTGCTTCGCCGTCCAACAATGCACCCTGTCAACTGACAGCGTTCACCAACGACCGCGCCGTCCATAACGAGACAGCGAGTTAATCGGGCACCGCTGGCTATATGGCAGTTGGCAGAAATAACGGTCTCTTTAATAACACATTTCTCATCCACCGTAACGTTTGGACCTAGGAGACAGTCGGACTTTGTTACTGTGCACCGCTGCGCAATCCCCGCTGGATAGGCCACTTTTTGCTGGTGTGCAAATGGTGAGGCGGCGACTCGTCCAACTTCTTCGATGGATTCGAGTTTCGCAAGGCGGAGGGAGATGGAGAGTAGAAGAGCAGAAGTGTCGACGCGCCTGACAAGGGGGGCTGAGGGTAACGATGAATGCATATAAGCCAACATCGGGGGAATAGTGAGATTCTCTGGTTTGGGCGGTTCTATCTCTGAGCCGGGACCAAAGCTTCTTACTCGTGAGGCGAATTTGATTCCATCAGTCGATGATAATTCGGGACGCTCATCAGTCGCAGATTTAGTGGTGCTCATAGCTTTGATGTCAATTTCTTCCTCGAGGGATTCGTCATCGACACTCCCACTCTCTCCGTTTCTGTGACTTGACGGTTGCAGAACTTCATCTAATCGAAGCTTCGTTCCCAGGCCCGACTGCCAATTTGATTTGGCCCACCATCCTACGACATCTTCGCTCACGCTCTCAAACTTTTCGTTGAGCCGCACAAAGTCTTTGACCCAGTACGGAAGTATATAGATATGACCGTCACGGTAGCTGGTCAACATCTTTACTTTTGCGTGTTTTTTCACCAGCGAATGACGTATGAGTAGTCCCTTATCTTCCTCAATCTTCTCTTTGACGGTATCCATTGGCATGGAGAGCACCAGCTTTGAAAGTCCGAACCGGATCGCCGCTGGCCCGTCTGCAGGATGGGAGACTGCCGGTGCCTCATCTCGCTCAAGGGGAGCGGTGGCTACAAAATCAGCCACTTCACCCTTGACACTCTCTTCCCTTCCTTTTGTTTGATAGTAGACCGCCAGACCGCCCCGGCGCCCACCTGCTTCCCCACCCATGCCTATCGTCTTGGGTCCGTTCGTGTTCCACCCTCCGCTCAAGGTTGAACCACCTAACGCACTTTGCGACACCATCCATGCTTCGAGAAGGGACTCCCCCGGAATGTCGCAGATAAGATCGCATGGGAGGAGGAGAAAGTCGGATTTTATGCAAGCTTGAACTTCCGGAAGTCGAAGTAGTTCCGCGGTACCTGTCGTTAGGGTCAAATCGGCAGGGGCTAGAACAGACGGCGATGGTGATGGAAGAGAGGTAAGGTGAGGATTCTGTGATAGGGCGGCTTCGAGTGGTGCTTGGCTGGTGGGAGGAGTGATGAGAGTTATATCTAATATGTTAGCACTCTTATCTTTCGGAACGAAGGTAGATGCTCACTCGTTATGCCCTGTCTATAACACCAGTCCAGAGGGTAAAATACCATAGGACGATTTGCGACAGGGATCAGAGCTTTGGGGAATTCCTCAGGATTGGAAGTAAAGGTGTTGAGGGATACGCCTGGACCGCATAGAATGAGTGCTTGGAACCCCGTCGGGGGTACTGGAACAGAGTGAGGCATTGCGAGTGGTTAAGCAAGTGAGGCGTATCTGTTAGCGAACACGGCGACTAGCTATGGCCTCGTAGAAGACCTGTAATATCGACGCGGGGAGGAGGGGAAGAAAGTGGGATGAAAGGAAGAAAGAAATATTTGAGTCACTGGTCGTATATATCCGCAGTTCGTACCACAACCAATCTAGAACATATTGAAGTAGCTCGCTGGTAATGTGAGGAGAATTAAGCTTAGAGAGACGTCACGTCGAATTAGCAGCCGTGAGTCAAGCTGCTTCTTACTTGACTCTGCAACTATTTTTCGAGAGAATCTCATGTGCCGATTGGACTTCATGACTAAGCTGATCCCCCAAGTGCAAACGATGTAAACAAGACCGCCGCCAAACGCCGCGGCAAAACAAAGCGTCACCAGCCACATGTTTGTCGCCCGGTCCCCGAGGCCCCAGCCGTCTCCATAGTTCTTCCTTCCTTCTTCCTCTCCAGATCCCAGCCCCCACCACCGACCATTGATCTTACAGCGAACTTGAGATGTGAATACAGTTTGCCGCGACTGACGTGAATCCTATGCGCCATCTTTAAACCGTTATCGTTGACCGCAATGTCTCATTCCCAAGATGCCCGCCATCGGCGGGTGGGCACTGGCTTCAGCTCGTCTGGGCAGCGGACTGTCATGGGGTACTGGGTACCTCTCGCCATGACTGTTGGCATCGCAGCAATTGGAGTTGCGGCTTGGATATGGACTGAACGCAACGAAGGAGATGACGAAGATGATCGCGATCATCTCCGCCGTCGTGATCAACAACAACAACAACAACCCGCCAGTGGCCCCAGTGGGGTGTCATTTCCACGTGGTGAATTCGAAGGAGGCTACCCTACAGCTACGGACGCGGATATTCATGGCAACACACAAGAGGATGCTAGCATGATGGCTCGCATGCAAGGAGCGCTGCGCCGGACACCCAGCCCCCAGCAGATCTTTGATGGGGCGAGTAAGAGGGTTGCCGCTGGGGTCGCGGCCGCCGGCGCCTTCGTGGGAGGTGCTTTGACATCAATTCGCGAGGAAAATAGGGGCGACTTTGAAGACCATTCCAGATGGTCAGAGGAGGCGCAATCCCGGGACCAGCAGAGGAACCAGGCAGATACATCTGTACCAGCCGCAGCTGTCCCCCCAACACGCAACATTGCCGGCCCGGAAACAGGAGACAAAAAGAGGAAGACGGTTGTGATTGTGGTATCATCAGAGTCATCCTCCTTGCACCCCGAAGATATGATCTCCGACCACGTTGTAAGTACTGACCTATCTGGTATTTACCCTTTAGATATTTTTTTTTGGCGCGCTGACCGTTGTCCTAGTCTATTCTTTCCCATCTCCCTGAGCATATCAATCCAGATGACGCCAAGATATTCGTCTTGATTTACGCGCCTGACCTAAAGCATGCACCCAACCAAGGCAGCTCGTCTAATACCCTGTCGGTCACGTCGTCGTACTCAAACATTGCCCCAGAAGAAGCTACCGCATCTGGCGACCTGTCCACATTAGAGCCCCGACAGGTCGAAGAGTCAGAGGGTGCGACGCCCCTCTTCAATACCCTATACACTCAAGGCCAGGCTATTGTTGAAAAGGAGACGATGATTATGCCTTTCAGCACCCTCACGGGATACGTACATCTTGTTCGCCATCTCTCTCCAGATACCGTCTACGTACAAGAGCCCTTGGCCGGCGAAGATGGAAGCGCTGTGCACCATATATCCGGCTGGGTCAGGCAGGTTGTGGTCGTTGTCGGCGATGAAGGCGGCCGGGGCGGCCTTATCGACAGCGATGATGAATCCACTCTTGCCGACAAGGGCGAGAAGTGGTGGCGTAAGGAAGGTGTTACTGGCATTGGCAAGCGCATTGATGTGGTTGATGTGCTTCGCGTCGGGGACGATTGGCGACGCAGGATTAGTGGGCATGACTAGTCCGCGGCTCACCTGGATACGATACGGTTGTTAATCTTTTGGATGTTTATATTGCGATTCTTTGCTAGTTTTAGTTTATGCTGGATGATCATGATGCGATTCCCCAGCTTGATGATTTAGTCTTCGACCGCTTGATATCATGTGCCTGTGAATAATGCATGATGACAAGAAATACAACTACTTTGCGCATGCTCATATATCTCTTTATAACCTCCTTAAACCGCCTGGTGCTTCAGAAACTACGGTGTCCCTATCCCGACAATCACGTGGGACAGAGCCCCAAAGCGGTTATCACCTGACCTAGTGTTCTCCTTCACGACGACTTGGCTTGGCATCACCAAACTCCTCACAGCGACCCTCAACGCTCCAACTGCTCCGAGCCATCTACTTCTGATAGGCGTCTCTTCGATGGGTCCGATATTTCAATACCACTAGCGACTTTGGCATCCGTGCAAGGCTTCGCGTCGATTACCGCCCTGCTCGTTGTCGTTATCCTCCGCGTCCTCCGCTCCCCACATGTCTCGTCCCCAGGTTATATCATCAACGATCGATTTTCGGAGCACGGCGCCCGCTTATTACCCCCGGCTTCACGCTTCGACAAGTCGCATCTAGGATTGGTAGACCGGGATCGCATTCCGGGATTGCCTCCGACAAAATGACAACGGCAATTTCCAAAACCACGTCCCACCCCCCTAAGATGAAGCGACCGCCCCCGCAGTTCGTTCAGTCCGGAGTGAACGGTATCAGGTCTCAGCCCTCATCATCTTCTCCTCCTACTACATCGAAGCGCCTTCCTGGAATTGGGCAACCATCCACTACAACTTCCACGAGTCACCCTGTCGTGAATGGCGTCAATGGTATCAGCAATACGAGTAACATGTCTATCAAGGGTCCCCTGGGCCGGCCTAGGAAAGAGGCGCAAAAGCCGGGCGATCAAGGTTTTAAGACACAAAGGCCGATACCGAAGCCGTCGTCTTCGGATCAGGAACGCCGGGCTGCGAAAGCGTTCCCTCAGCCTTATGGTTAGTGCCTCGGGCACCTGATTGTGATGCTCTGCTGACCCCGATATGTCATTACAGTCAAAACAACGTCCTATATTTTGAAGAAATATGCCAAATCACCACCGTCATTAACAATTCACCTCCACCCCACACATTTTCGCTTTGATCAGCAAGATGGTAGTTTCTCGTACAATTCTGAATTGAAGGTCATCATCCAACATATCCGGGCGGGTACTGTCCCGCATGACATATTAGAGAACTTGTTACTCAGTGGTGTACGCTTCTACGAAGGTGAGATTGGTATTGGCCCAAATATTCTTCGTGCCCTGCTAATCGGGTTGGTTAGGCTGTCTTATCGTACGTGTCATCGACCATAAATCCGTATCCGCGCAGACGAGAAAATCTACTGCGCCCTCTTCGAGCGATAACAATACTCCATTCTCCATTCACAACTACAATGAGCATATCACTCCGTCACCCTACGTACCGTATCCGAAACAGAACCAGCTGGCATCCGAAAAAGCGACGAGCAAGGAACCGACTGCAGACCAATCGGATACAAAAGATGGCGGTGAACAATCTCAGGACATTTCTGATGAAGCTCGCTCGAACTCACAACAACAAAAACAAGCTGCGCCGAAACCCAGGGTATTCACAACTGTTCTTCATCCCACCTCTCGTTCATTACAAGCCGAGTTGACGATGCTCGCAACAACACCTGACCCCAGAGCCGCGAAGCAAGCAGTGTCATCATCGACAGCAGCTCCCCCGTCACCTGGGGCATCGTCGTCCACTCAGAATCCTGAGCGGGGCCATGTCGCAAAACGACAGAAAATGCTTGTTGAACCACAGGAACTCTTAGACTGCGAGTCTAAGTTGATTAGAGCTCTTGCGCCGCCACTGTTTTTGGATCCTGTTACTAGCCTCGAGGGTGCGCAGGATTTGCTGAAGTACTTGGAGAGCCCCTTGCACCGTGATGCTCCGCCTTCGCCAAAGAGAAGGAAGCGAACGATTGCAGAGCTGGCAGCAGACGAAGCCTTGGCTGCGGAAGAAGAGCGATTTATGCTTATTATGGATGAGCGAGTCCCCACCTCTGGGCCTGCTGGAGGACCCAAATCGGCTGCCGTGGACGATACTGGTGGTGCTGTGCCCTTTGAACCTCGTTTCTCCCGTTTTAAGACTCTTGAGAACATTCGCATGCAACACGAGGAAAAGGCGAAACGCGAACATGAGATGAAGGTGAAACAAGAGCAAATAAAGAGACAACAACAGGAGCAGGAGAGGGAACGACGTCGGATAACAGAGCAGCGTCAGGCAGAGGAGCAAGCCAAGGAAGAAAATCGGAGGCAACAAATTGCAGCCCAACAAGCACAAGCACAACTTGCAGCGCAGCAGCAGCAGAACCGGCATGTTATGGCGGCACAGTCCAACAGCGTAGTCAGCCAAGCGCCTCAACAGTCCTCCCCTGTGGTTCGCCAGCAAACGCCTCTCAATACCTCGTCGCCGCTTGTTAGCAGTGCGATGATGGCCACTCAAGCTAGCGTGCCAATGGCAATGACTTCTTCTGTGCAGGGCGCTGGTAGCCCGCCAAGACCTCCTTCTGCTTTGCAGCATGCTCATCCGAATATGATGAGCCATCAAATGGTACCGTCTAGGAGTCAGCAAGGGCAGAGTAGGCATGGCACGCCGCAAATGACACAAGGAACGCCGGCAATGTCTCAAGCAACCCCCATTATGCGCAATGCCACTCCTACTCAGCGTATCACGCATGCCAGCCCCCCGCGGTCGTCAATGGCTCCGACACCCGTGATGAATCAGGCCATGATGGCAACGCCGCAAATGGGAGGTAATATCAGTCTTACACCACAGCAGCAACAACAATTCCTATTGCAAAGACAGCAATTGCTCGCTCAGCAAGGACATGTAAATTCCAGCCAGCTCACTCCTCAACAATATGCTCAACTGCAAGCAAACATGCACGCGCAGCAAAATATTCAAAACCACCAGCAGCAAGTAATGCAGCAGCAGCAACAGCAGCAGCAACAGCAACAACAACAGCCAAATCCTCAATCTCAGCAACAAAAGTTCCCGAACCCCCAGGCGTACCAGGCTCATTTGATGCGTGCGCAACTTGCACAGATGCAAATGGCCCAGCACCAACAACGACAGCAACAACAACCGCAAGCGCAAGCTCAACAGCAGCCACAACCTCAGCAGGCGCAGATGCTTCAAAACAGCCCCCAGATGAGCGCTCAACAACAGCAGCAGCAGATGCTGATGGCAGCGGCTCAAGCGAATGGCGGCCAAATACCGCAGAACATGCAGAATATGCAGAATATGCAGAACATGCAAAATATGCAGAATATGCAAAACATGCCAAATATGCAGCCGAGAGTGAACGCAACCCAGCGGTATACCCACCTTTATCAGCAGCGATTGTTGCGACTGAGACAGGATATGGCTACTCGTCTGATGCCCCAATACGGCCCGCCTACTCAATATCCGCCTCAGGTTGCGCAGGAATACAGTGTTGGGCTTGAACAAGCTGCCAAGGGCTTTGTGCAAGACATCATGCGGCGGGACCGTGCTGAGATGGCTGCTGTTCAACAGCGACAAGCTCAAGCTGCTGCTCATGCTCAGGCAGTTCAGCAACAGCAGCATAACATGATGCAGAATGGGATGGGGAAGTAGACTCGTTTTTCGACGTGCCGACTAATGGACTGATGGTAGCAAACTTCTTACATTTTCAAATTTTCCGTCTCTTCACCTTACATCTTCCCCAACCAGCTATTGAACTTGGAGACATACCCGAACCTCGTTCTATACGGGGAATTCGCACGCACAACTTTACGACTTTTTGCATTTTATTCCTCATTCTCATTCCTAAACTTTTGCTTATTCAATTCAGGAGCAGTGTACAAGAAATACAACCAGGGATTCGCGATAAAACAGGGGCGGCTGGCGTTGTTTTGCCTTTTTTTTTTTTTTTTTTTTTGATCTTGGTGTGCTCTTGATATTCCCTTATGGCTCTCTCCTATTGCTTCTTTTCTATCTAGCCTCTTGCTAGCCCTTTCCTTCTTATTTTCTCATCTTCTTTCTTGTTTATGTTACATCTTGGGCAATTGTATCATTGGGACGGGGATTGAATTTGGAACGGGAGCGAGAAACCAGACTTGATACCATGCTTTTGTTATCGGAGCTTGTGATTACTGAGGCAGATAATCAAACTTATTAAATTACTATCGTCCATCGCAAGTAACTAAAATGAAAACGTATGCGGTTATCTGATAGTTACGTTCGAATCTCACCGCTGATTAATGCTCCCGGGGCGTTTAAAGTCTTCGGGATCCCTGGGTTAGCAAGCCCATGTGGGTATGACTACGGTGACTTCCCCAGCCTTCAAAGGTAGGATGAAGCACAAGGTGAGGGGGTGCTCAAAAAGTTCTGTGACGAGAGCGGTGGTCGGCCAGTTGTCTTGCGGCCACGCTTGTATAGTTAGTTCAAGCTGGATTTCTTGAAAAGCGCTCAGGGAGAATAGTAAATCCTTCGTTTAGATTCAAGGGGTTCAGAGGTACGGAACGGCGGTCATGACGCAATTTTTCCTGGGTTATAGAGTCGAAAAGTTTTCTCTATGGAGGGGCACAGGAGGCTTTACAGTTGTTTAGGGCTTGGCGCTCTATTGGCGGTGCAAAGTGCTCGTGGGATGGAAGAGGCGAAAAGCTCGGAACAGAGGCTAGGCAACACCTCAGAAAGTCCACTTGCTATGCCTCCGTCGCTTCAGCTCAATTTCGGAGATGAAAAATATCCTACTTCGTGCCTTTGTCTGGTTCAAGAATTTGGCCACATGCCGGCGTGGTTACAAGTACCTGGTAGCACACGACCATGCGATTGTAGATGATACCGCGTGTATGCCTTCTGCAAATCCCAATGACAGGATATGAGTGCAACCGTGTCAAAAGTGGCGCATTCTCAGGCTGGTTCGGGTTCGAGTCCACCCATTCACCAGTACTACCTTGAGGGGCGGCCGTGCAACCCCAGACTTAACAACCGACGGGGCTCAGTGAAAAGTCGAGACCATAGCGCAAACCTCCCCCACCAAACACAGGGCGAATAGGAAGCAGTGCCACCAAGGAGAGAGCTATCTGTGGGTCAAAAGTGATCTCCAATACATGCATGAGTGCGGTTAGGTGTGCAACCTCGGCGGGTGACCCAGCCAGCGTCCCGTGTTCCCCTAGGGAGACTAAGCCTGCACGTAATTTGCTTTTGGCTGTTGCTCCCCTAGGTGGGATGGCACTAGTAGTTATGCATGCGTGCATGCATGCACAGGTCCCGATGCATAGAACCTGCGCATTCCAGCGAAATCAAGTATCGAGACTTGAGCGAAAGCTTCGACTAACTTCGATGATGCGTACCTGGTGTAGATTATTCCGCGGGTTCTGAGTCAGTCTAGCCAATGCGCCTTTGATCCGGCGAACTCCACCGGGAGGAAAATCTGTCGATCCTTGGGGACCTGGTTCCTTGAAGCTTATGATACCGTGGTAGTTGGAATCAATAAAATGACGTCGTTTGGAATGAGGGAACCGCAAGGAGACGCGCATACGTTTCCATTATATACGGTCCATCCACAGTCAACACCAACTAAGGGATCCATAGCGGGGTTCGCTTTGTCCTTCCCCAGGTTAAGCCTAAACGGTTGGGAATTGCGGGAGGGAATATAATATCTGGATTAGTGCACGAGTAGGGGAAGGCTGGTGGAAGATGGATTGCCACACTTGACCGTTAAGCTTCGGCGGATCCACCACACAATGCCAGTGTAACGCAATGTAACTGGGCTTTGCTCGCATTGTTCTATGAAACGGTTGTAAGATGTGAGCGGCGCCTATAATTCCGGTTCCTTTATTGGACGATGGGAAATGGGGGAGAGAAATAGGAAAATAGATGGGATGCAAGGGGTTGGATCGAAGAGGCTTGGGGATTTTCCTCCAATTTCCCCCCCTACGGGGCCTTACCAGATCCCTAATCGTCAAAAGAGGAACATGCAAGTGGTTGAATCGATCGTGCCCTGCATAAGACTCACTAGGACTAGCGCCAATATCCGTATGCGCTCCTTTAATGGAGGTGAAACACAGCCGTTTTCTTCTGTGATAGGCCCGGCTCACAGACAAGGCTTTCCTTTTGTACAGGTTAGTTGTGTATGAGTAACGCATCGCGAAGACACACGACTAGATTCAAGGACGGCGCTCACAATCTCGAACACGAGTTGATGTGTCCTGATAAAGTCTGTCGTTCGTGAATAGCAACAGCGGTAAGCATCGGTTTCGGGGCCAGACCAGGCCTTATAGATGCGCATATTATCGGAGAAATAAAAGTCCTAATGTTGAAGATCTTGAACGTTTCTGGGGTGACGAGGCTCTATTGAAGGCTGAAGGGAGGGGCTGACCTTGTAAAACAAAGCCGGCTAAAGCCGATGAAGGGATTGAATAGACCTAATTCGGAAATAAACTCGCATTTGTCTATAATTGAGGGCCTTTAATGGGTGGAAACCCTAAAATTTGCCAGTTTCCCAGGTTGGTGGCCTGCAAATATCGAGGATCGATTGCTGTGGGATGAAGAGCACGCGCGCCGCAAATTAAGATCTGAACTTCCAACCCAGTGGCATTCCACAAACTTTTCTAGAAGGGGTTTGAGGATAGGCGTCGATTGAATCCTTTAGAGCACCGAATCAGGGCTTCCTCAGCATGGCATGGCTGCCAGGGCTGCTTGGATTGCCAATATATTGACGGAAGACACCAGCTGATAAGAGGCAACTGAATGGGTGAGCGTATCCTGGACCTGGCCCAGCGACGTCATCGTGGAGGCTATGAAGATCTCTTCGTAGGACCCTAAGGGAGAAGCCAGTGGACCGCTGGTGACCGAGGAGCGGCCAAAATTGTCCGGCTAGCCCTTGCGGCATACTTCCCCGTGCTGCAGGGGTCGAGGCAAAAGATACACACACGTCCGCTAATCATAAAGGTGAGCCATTGAATTGCTCCTTACTGTTGACAGTCTAGCACGAGTCGGCGCAAGTGTGTACCCGCGATAAGGCATCAGGGACAATGGGGCTAGGTGGGGTTTGGTCTTGCATGTACCTGATCATCCAACAGAAGTCAAGGCTCTAAATATGTCGCGTGATTCAAGTATTTATATGCCCTTTTGGCCGAAGATTTGTCTAGAGAAACCATACTCCGTAAATATGGTTCCGAAAATCACATTTTTCTCAGAGAGACAGTGGAGTGCACTAGACATCCGGTGGAAAATCGAGTACAGAGTACCTGAAACTCTGCTCGTTGCCTAGTTATAATACACATTGGCGATCGTTCCATGCACTGTGAGCAAGAAGATTGGACCCAGTTCCTGGGCCATCTTTAGGTTCGCGGGATTAGGATTGACAAGTCAATAGATGATATCGCCACGACTCGTAGTCCCCTGAGAGAATGTTTACCGCGGCTGCTCTTAGAGCCTGGGGAGGATTCAAGCGAAAACGACAAAGAGGGTGTGAGTTTCGAGTGGGCCTTCAACAGAGGTGAATGGGAGAGCGATGGATCAGAGATTCAATTGCGAGATTGATGATGCGTCTAAGATATCGCGGCTATTTTTTTGACGCTGGATGGCTGTATTTATCCTTGTACATTGCCGATGCGCCTGAGCCGGTGTCCAATCTGCTCGGAAATTGTCGGCAAAACAATCTCTAGTTTCTCCGTTAGGTTACGCGTGTGTCCGCTAATGGAGGATCAGAATGCATGCAGCCAAGGAAGGAAAAGATGGTGAAGGTGCGGGCGGCCACTAAATAGGAATCATATTGATATCTCATTCTCCATAACATTGACACGTCGGGGTTCCATGTGACGCCACGAGTGAAGGGCTGAGGTAACCAGAATTACGGCAGTAGGACCCCCCTTCTATTGAAAGTGCCGTAGACGCTCACTAAGTCTGTGTTATTGTCATTATTGTTGTTGTTGTTGTTGTTGTTGTTGTTGTTGTTGTAAAACAGGTACAGTGCCGTTCGGGGTACTATAGGGAAAGCTGATGTCTCTTCAAAAACCGTACGCTATCCGACGAATCACACCAGGTGAGAAAACTGTCCAATGACTTTATCGAGTCAGGATGTACTAGTACCACACAACCATCATTCCTGGAGCGAAAAGCGTGCCTCTCAAGGCGATTGTATCCCCGAAACCAAGACCAGCCCAAGTCCGACCCAAACCCCGACGGACACTTGACATGTCAGACCAAGACAGTCGAGCGAAGTTTGTCCCTCGGACTAGGGGGATAAAGCCCAAGGCACGCGTGGATGGCAGAGATAAGGCCTAGTGAAAAACAACATTCGAAGGAACAGAAATCCGCTGGAGACGACTATTGCGAGATCCCTGTCGAGGGAGTGCACTGTTGACAAGAGGTGTGGCCCTCTGCCAGGGTGCCAAGGCGATGTGTGTCCGCCAAAGGTCTCCATAGCGCGCCGATCCCGACGCAACAGTGTCTCGCTTCACCTATTGAGAAAACTCAAGCAGCCTTCGATTCAGGGATCCACATTCCAGAAGGAATGGGTACCACACTATAGAGTCAAAGCGCTGCCGAACTGGAGGCCCGAGTGGCCCCATGAAGGGGCCAGACGGGGTAAAGATGAGAGCTCCCTTCGAGGAACACTGGAGCTAACACACCTGGCAGCCTAACCAACCGTTAGTGCCTGGGCCTCGACTCCTTGGACGAAACACCGCCGCCGATTAATGATTGGCCAGCTCTTCGACAGCGCTAACAAACTAAGCCCTGATGATGTGCAGCGGAGGCAGCTTGGCAAGCTAACACACTATAATGATCCTGACGTTCTCATTCCAGCCATGATCACCAGCCAAGACGCCTCTGGGCCTGCTCCAGCCTTGTTTTTCTTCATACCGAACGGTGGACACACTGTCGATCGCTAATAGACGAGGTACCGTACTTTCTGAGATCCTGCACGGCTGTTACAAGATACTTCCCCATTACCCACCTGAACAGCGGGACTCGGGGGAAAAAGTGGGCGTGCGCGAACAAGTCCGGTCTGACGACTGCAGTGTCCCGAGCTTTGTTGCACAATAGCCACCAACCACTCGTCCTTACCAGCGCTGGGGCTTCATATGGTAGGAGCTTGAAGCGACTTGAGAAATATTCATAAGTTGGCGCTTTGTCCTCTATCTGGAAGTTCTAAGATCTGACCGTCGTTGGTGTTTAGTCTCCGATCGTTCTCAGCCCTGTGGATCTGATTCTAGATTGAGTGCTATCCTCACATACCAGCAGAAGAAAACAATCGGTGGGAAAAGAAAAAATTCTGCGAGTGGGCTCTGAATGGACGAGCCCAAATCGGCTGGTCCGAATCGAGATGAACACTCAGTACCAAGCATCGCCGCTGTTAAAAGGTATCCGCTAGGTGTCCTGTACCTGCTACGGCCTCCCTAGTCCCTTTGCTAAGGCTCCGAGTTAGCTGGGCCTATCATGCAATGGGGCCCGGGTTCGCACAGACCTCGACCCAGCAAACGCCTTCCGAGAAGAGGAATGGAGTGACAAGCGGTAAAAAACTAAGTTTGCGACCATTAGTTATTTCAGTAGTTTGTTTACTCTCTCAGGTGTTTGTCATCCTTGATCTCATTTGCACAGCCTTCGACACTCATGAGTCGGTACATCCGCATAGTCATGTGCGATGACACTCTTTGGCTCTCGTGATTCACTTTCAGAGTAGGTGGCGTAATTTGGCACCTGGGCACACCGCATGAGAGTTTTTTTTTTTTTCGCGGTCCAAAGCTGCTTCCTCGACTTCACTAGAAAGACGAGAATGAAGATCTATTGCTCATGGAATGAGGCAAAAAGTCAAGCTCACATCAGTTTGGAATTCGCATTAGTGCGTAGATTGCGACTAAGCGAGAAGAAACCTTGAGATATACCGCCGAACAGTCAGTCTTCTTTGAGTAATCCCAGAAGCAGATTGCGGACCGATTGGCTGCGGTTTATGCATATTTAACCAAAGCACAGGAGGCAATATTGAATGGATCCGGGCGATTCTCGCGAATTCTCGCCCTCTGCGCGGGTTGTGCTAGCCATCTCGCCATCACGTTCATGGTTCGACCTCTATCATCATATAGCTAGGTGCAAATCGGTCTTCGATCATCGCCAAACTACTACCTCTATCCTTCCTGAATGCTAGCACTGGCTATGTTTCGTTTATTGTCTGAGCGGAAAACTCCCTCCCCACATGGAGCTTGTCCATCAATTCTTGTCGATCAGTCAGTGCCCTGCAGGTGGATAAGCGTGGAACAGGGCTTGCAAATCGCACTTGGCGGGGGGGAAGAGAGAAGAGAAGCCCAACACCTGATGAATAATGGATTGTTATGTGCGGCTGTTTTACCTTCATTAGCCGCATTAGTCTTGTCACTTGCCCCAGACGGAGATCGCGAATCTTATTACCACTAATTCATAGCGCAGGATCGCCATCAAAGTTTAACTGGATTTAGGTGCTATTCGCCCCTTAGCACTACGATGCTAGTTTCAGGCGAGTCTGATGATGCTTGCTCTGACGTTTGGAGCATTCCTTTGCCTCCCGAATGGCCCTCGCTCTGTGTCGGCCTCTTTCTGAATGGCTCGGAAGCCTTCCAGTTCATGCATTCCTCGAATGGACAAAGATAAAAATAACCAGAAGAGAAGGCGAGATAGGCAGAAATGCAGGTCCGGATGGTGCTAATCTGTTGCAAACTTGCAAGCATACTACTGGGTCGGTATCGGAGCGTGATGATCCACTGTGTGCCAGGAAAAAGGAAAATGGAGAGAGCAGAAGAACAAAATATTGCCGATAAATTAACCAGGAGAATTAAAATCAAGGCAAATCGAAATAGATCAAGATTAGAAAAATTAATATCTACCCCCTCTGCCACCCCGGGTTGGCAGAAGGACGTGAGGGATGCAAGTACTTTGTGCTCGATTTGCTTTCAACGCCCGCCCAAAGCAGTAAAAGGGTCTCAAGCGCTGCACGGCCAGGGCCTATTATATCTTGATTCGATCTCCCGAGATCTCCATGCTGCAGCGCTTGCAATTCCTCAAAGCTTGAAGCTTGAGCAGACCGAACTGCCTGAGACATCCGCCCATCCTCCCTCCCCTTGCTGACCCTGCCTATGTTGATTATCTATAACTACATCATCCCTCTGCTGCAACTGAGACACGAACCAGCCCTCCGTCCACCCAGATCTCTCTGATCGCCCGAGCCCCCTCCGATCTGCCGAGCCGACTGGAACATAGGATCTGGATATCGCGTTTAAGGGCGGATCTATTGCCCCCTCGACCTCGTTCTTCTCGCCCCTCTTGTTGCAGGGTCGCTTCTTTTATCCAGAGACATTCTCTGAGGAACCCCAGCCGTCCCAGTCCAGACCAGCCGACTGCTCAAGAGGAGCTTCTCGTGGTTACTCGAGGAACTCTATAGCTTACATTCCTGGCCTCGCTCAGGACCCCGAAAGGAACGCGACGCGCCCCTCCTTCTGTCCTCCTCCCTCTGCTTCCTAGTTCCGACTCTGGTCGGTACTGCTACTTCGGGCAAAAAGGTAATGCCTTCTTGCTGTAAGTGCGATCGACCCTCTCGTTACCTGCCTCCGTTTATCTTCCCAGGATTTGTTTATTTCATCTCGTCGCTCCTCCTCCATTCCCGCTGCCCAACCCGACTTCCTTCTTTTCCTCTCTCACCCACACACTCTCTTGCGCTTTCCATCCCACTTTGACCTTCCTTCACTCGTCCACTTTCTCACAGTCCTTTACTGTCATTGGGACCGCCTGTCTCTCTTTGCTGTCCAGCAGGCCCTCACTGGCCCTTGCCTCACAGGGCCCCACCGGCATTCATCGCCTTCCCGCTCTTTGCTGCTACCATACACTCATTGTCTTCCATATCCTTGATTGTTGTCAGCTCAGCACAATATATCAACGATAGAAAACTAAACGGTGTCTCGACAGGTGATAAATTCGTAGCACCTTTTGATCACAAGGACCGCCACGCCCGATTGAGCGAAGATATGCGACATCAGCACAACCTGGCCGATCGTCTTACGGTTGAAGTTGACTGTTCGTCACTGGGCTCCAACGAGTGTCCGTCTATGACCTCCAGCTTTTCACCTCTTGATTCACCCACACCCACACCTACAAGTATATACAGCCACGGTTCGCTAGAGTCTCCAGGCTGGCACGAAGCGGGACCGTTTCCAAATCACACTTACGAACGAAACACCGGTTCTACACCTATGCGCAGCGCGTTTCGCCTAGCAGGAATGGCGTCGACAGAGAGCCTTGGACTGCCCTATGGCAATATGGAACCACAGGAACAGATGCCAATGACCGACTTTTTGTCAAGGTATGACGATAGCATTGAACAATTGTGGATGCCTTCGGAAGCACCCAAAACCTATGACCATGTCGCTCAAGGACTTGCGTACCATCACGGTATGCATCAATACCCAACCATGGCGCGTAACAACAACTACCGTCATCAACCGGCTCCTTATCTGCCAGAGTCTGTGACCAACCCCTGTTTATCTCGGCCGATATTTCAACAATCAGAGCGGGGTGTACCTACATCAATGTCAATGAGCAACATGATGCCCTGGATGCCGCTGGCGGACTCGATCGCACCGCAGACGATTGCGCCTTCGCAAGTTGCTCCAGTCACTCCACCACCATCCTACACAGAGTTTACGACCTCTCTTAGTGCTTTTAAGCAGCACAGCCCCACAACACCAGTGCGGTCCTGCTCCCTCGGAACGGGGTCCGGAGCCGACACTCCAATGAGCCGTATTTCTGGTGGGCCCTGCGAATATCTCGATGATTTTCAGCAGTCTCCAGTATACCGAGACGGATTCCAGAGACCCCATCGCATGGCTTCAAGAAAGACTCTCAGAAGACAGACCTCGAAACAGAATTTGATGTTGGAAAATCTACCCCCAATCATCAAGCAGGTCCAATTCAAGTGCAAAGAACCTGGCTGTAATGGGCGCTTTAAGAGACAGGAGCACTTGAAAAGGCATATGAAGAGCCATTCCAAGGAAAAGCCCCATGTTTGTTGGGTCCCGGGGTGTCACCGTGCCTTTTCCAGAAGTGACAACCTCAACGCCCATTACACCAAGACTCATAGCAAGCGAGGTGGCCGCAATCGCTATGTTGCGACACTCGATGAGAAGAGCCCCGACTATGACCCCGATTTCCGAGGACAGCTGACACCGGATGGGCGTCCTATCTATGGGTCCAAACTGGAAGACCCCATCCCTGGAGCTGGCGACATTGGGGTGGATGCATGGGAGGATTAAAGGACTCTGGAGGGCTGATCTGCATGGAATCTCATATGATACCCGCTGGCTCGATGCTATGCCAAAATTTCCTTATGTCTCTCTTTCTCTCTCTACTGACTCGAGCAGATCTGATGCTCCTCGGCGTTACCCTGGCCCGCTTCAGTCCCGCTTGTCTTTTTTTCTCTTCTGTAGAACACTACTGGTTATATTCCTCTATCGAGTGTTTGATTCCTCATCTTGTGCTCTGGGAGTGGCTGTATTTTTTGTTTTGAAACCGAATAATCTAATAATGCATGGAAGCGGACCGGGGGGGGGTTGCAACGGGAATGGGGGTCGAATTCTGTACAATTGAGAGTGATTGTTGTTTCCTTCCCAATCGATATGTCAACCCCGGACCGAATTAATTATAGCTAGACATGATATACGTGTTATTTTAGAATAGAAAAACAAGCCACTACTCGGCAGTCCTTGGTCCAAGATTCAATGGGCCTGAATTCCAAGGTTAATTCTGATGGATCGCATTTGGGGTACCAAACGGGTACTATTGGACGATGTGTCATGTATTCTGAGGGTAAACCTTGGTTCCAACCGCATTCTTCAGCCCAAGATCTCGTCTGGTATGGATGAGCGACGTCCATCCTTGATTTCGTTCACCATGCGCAAGCCCCGTGGGTGGTTCCTGGTTGTTGGAACTTAGTGCTGCAGCGCAGCTGTTGATCGGCCCTTAGTCCACCAGATGTAGCGGCGGGTGCTATACAAGGCAGCAGCCAGTGATAGTCAGTTAGTAGACTGGGGTGCACGGACTTATGGTTGGGCAAGATAAGTAGCTAAGGTTAGGTTGGGCAGGGCTAGTGCTTACAGCTCCCGCCGTCCCTCTGTGCCCTCCCTGGGGCGGCCTATCCTGCTTCTCTTCAAGGCCCAAGTACTGAGTACTTCATGTCCACGTAGCATGCAGGTCACTCACCACGCACCCACCCACACACCGACCGCCGGCCGGTCAACAATTGAGGTATGTTGCACAGACGGAGTGGATGTAGTTACATACATGTACGTACATAGATGCCGGGTAGATTATGTTTCCTTTTTGGGGGCGGTCTGAGGAATGTTCGATTAAGTTTGGCATTCATTCTTTGTTGCAGGTGCTGAAGATTACGGTTTATTTTTATTTTTACGGAGATGATCTGCGCGGCATTTTGGCCGCTGCTGAAAATACTACGCTGCAAAGTATATTGATCGGCCTGTTCGCCAAGCACGATGTTACGGTACCTCTTGGGCTTGAACTCTAAGTATGGCCGAGAGCTGTCAGCAATGTGAGTAGTTTGAGGATTGTAGTGTGATGATAATTGTGATGTGATTGTGTGATGGACCTCTCTTTGCTTTCTGGCACCGGGCTGCTCGGTGCTTGGATGAGAGGTTAAGTAGGGTGGTATACCAGAATGGGCCCTTGCTCAACGCACACTGGCCTCCGATAGCCACACACCGTTCCCTCCAAGAACTAGGGGCTATTCTGCTAATTAAGATTGGTTCGCGTATAGCAGGCTGCTAACCATACCCTAAATTATGATGCCTGCCTCCAAGTGTCGGCGTCCAAGCGCGCTTTAATAATTACCTGGATAAACATCTCGATGAGCACCTAAATGCTTTTTTAGGCGCCTGCTTAAGCACCTGCCTACTAGTAAGCAACTTATTAGGCGGTTAGACGGTATGCGTATAGCGAGAACGTACCAGAATCGTCAATCAGTAGCGTGAAATGTGTATTTTCATCGCCCCCTTCATATTTTCCAGAGACTGTGCCGCAGACTTGGTACTAGGGTGTTCGGGTCCTAGCAATCTGTTTCTCAGCTCAAAGCATGTTTGCATCAACGGCAAGGCCTGGTTCATTTTCCCTTGAGCTCTCAAGATCTGCGAGAGAGTCTTCATGCTTTTGAGCGTGTAGGGGTGCTCTGGCCCAAGGATTCGTCTGCGGCCCTCCAAGGCTTGCCCTGCTAGTTCTTCCGCTTCCTGGAACTTCTCCAACGAGCCATAGGTGCAGGCCAAGCTGTCCATCATGTTAAGAGTATTGGGATGGTCTACTCCTAACACCCGCATGCTTGTCTCCAGCACATATACCTCGAGATCCTTCGCCTCCTCATATTTATGGCGCTTGGAATAAGTCGAGGCCAGGTTTCCCATGCTCCTCAGGGTCCTTGGGTGTTCTGGACCGTGCGAACGTTTGCGAGCCTCGAGGACCTGTTCCCTTAGTACTTCAGCCTCTTCCCATTTGCCGAGCTTGGAATATGCCCCAGCCAAATTACCCATGCTGGTCAAAGTTTCGGGATGCTCAGGCCCTTTTTCGCGCTTCTGAACCTCAAGAACCTGGGTTCTCATTGTCTCAGCCTCTTGCCACTTTCCCAGGTCACAACAAGTAGTGGCTAGATTCGTCATAGTAGATAGCGTATCGGGGTGGTTAGGCCCTAGCGTTCGCTTTCGGATCTCCAATACCCGTCGTTCCAGCTTTTCGGCCTCAACCCAGCGGCCTTGACCCCGGTATGTCCATGCCATATCGGCCATGCAGGAAAGGATTCTGTTATCGGTATCACCGTGCGTCGCTTTGCGTATGCGCAGTACCGCTTCGAAAAAGGGCAGTGCCTCATTGTATCTTCCATCCGTGCGCAAGCATTTTCCAACTTTCCGAATCAGCTCCTCGTGGTTCTCTTGATTGAACTCGCGCTCCCCAAAAAGTGCAATGACATGTGGTAAGTATTCACGCCAGAGCTTCCGATTGGCATCATCATGATCTGGAAAGACTGCCGCAAATCGCATCGTTGTTATGCTCACTTGCCGGCCAAACTGCCCTTGGTTTCTTAGCCAGTTTCGGGTTGAAAGGTGAACTAGTCGATGAAGACTGAAATAGCCGTTCTGCTCGCTGATAAAAGAAAAAGCCTTCAGGAGGCCAATTGCATTGATTCTCTTCACCTTCGAAGTGGCCTCGGGGAGTAACGAGAGGGGAACATCGCGTGAGTGGATACACGCCATGAATGATAGGTAGTCAGCTGCGAGCTGATCCAGTTGCCGTATCTGTCGAAATGATATCAACCACGTGGTTGCCACGGGATTGTGAATGTCTTTGTATCGACCATCGTCTCCAAAGTCTTCACTGAGTAGCTCGATCACATCTGCTTCCTGTTCCTGTAAAAGCTCGATGTAACCAGAAAACGCAATGGTGTTCTTATTTATATATGCCGCCGCCTGGATGATTGCGAGGGGAAGAAGCGCTAGTTGCTTGAGTAGTGTCACTGTTGCGCTACTATCAGTAAGTAAGTCTTTGTCAACGACTGACTTCTCCAGTATCTGTAATGCTGCTTTTGTATCAGGCTCAGAGATTTGAATGACGTGGGAAGATGCTAGATACACTGCAAGCTTTCGATTCCGTGTCGTGAAAAGGATATGGCCGCTGCCTGTCGAGGGTAGGTAGTCCGCCAGGGACACGGCTGAGCCGTTTCGAACCCACATGTTCATGTCATCCGCGTTGTCGAAAATCAGAAGCCAAGGCCTTGCTGCGTCCTGCTCGAGGTAGCGTTTCACCTGGCTTTTTACTTCGCTTTTATTCACTTCGCTTGCTTCCAGTTCGTCATTATTCGCCTCGCTTTTTGCTCGAGTTGGGTTGCCACTATGGCCTGACAGCATCTGTCCTATACTTGCAAATGCTTGCTCAACAACCTCGTAACTTGTACAAGGAATCCAGAAAACCGACATAGAGTGGCTCTCTCGTGCACGATAAGCCAGTTCAAGGGCTATCTGGGTCTTCCCAATCCCACCAAGTCCGCATATGGCGACTTTGGTGCAGGGCCCGTTGATGATGTCCTCCATTCTAGTTATTTCCTTCTCTCGACCGACAAATTTCAAGTTCCTTTGAAACGGTATCATCCAGTGGTGCTCTGTGTCTTGTTTCCATTCCTGATCGGCCTTGACGTGCGTAGGAACCGTCATGAGGAGATGGCTCGCGTATACAGCGGCAGTAAGGGCGGCGTATCCTTGCCATTGTTTGTGTTTGTGGGAGTCACAATAGTCACAAATCCCCCGAATAACTAGACATGGCAGCTGGTCCACTAGCCCCGCCGCCTCCATCTCAAAACAAAGGATATCCATTTGTTCGGCGATTGAGTCTCGTCTCATTCCGTTTTTCATGACTTGATTCCCAGAGGCAATGAGGCCATAGTGAACATAAGGCTCATCTGTTGGTCTTGGCTCACGGTCTAACAGCTGGCTGGGGTCACACGTTAAAGAACAGTCCGGTTTGCTGCTTTGGTGGTCGTAGTCTGGCTTGAAAAGCCAGTCCTTCTCTGGCCGCGCGAATTGGTCCTTCATATCTGGGTACCTCTCAAGGGTTCTGGAGATTACCCTGGAAATAGGGATGTGCCCGACGATATGATTGCTCCGCATTTGGGACAACGCCGTGAGCAGGAACTGAGGCGGCTTGTTAAGCGACCCCGTGGGCTGGAAGGACCCATCATGAAGGTTCTTCCCATAGTCATACTGGACAACTCCACCGGAAGTAGTATTTGGCATACTGACGACGACGTCACCTAGGCGGATATCAACGTTCTCTCTAGGCACGCCACCTCCGATCCCCACCATCAGACCAAACCGGAGATTGGGGAAGGTTGATAACATGTGAGACACCACTTTTGCAGCTGAGATGGTTCCATAAACTCCAGATGGTAAGCAGGCGACAGCCACATTATGGGCGCCTCGTCGTCCGAGAGTGTAGGTGTTGTGATCATTTGCTGATTGATGGCGGAGCGGGCTGTGGATTTCGTCCAACATGGCCTTCGCAGCGGCCATCTCTAGGGGCAGGGCACAGATCCATGCCACCGTGTAGTCTTGGACTGCAAGGCTCATTTTGCAAATTATGCATAATGGATAAAGCCTCTCTTGCTCAGGATGGGACGGAAAAAGATGAAAGGTCCTCGATTTGGTGAGGCTGCCCAGGTGGTTGAGGGGTAGGTCGGTGTTAGTGCACAGCTGTCCAATGATTTGACCTGCGATCCTTCGAGAGGCGCCAAGTTCAATAGATCGGGCGACTGATTGCAGCGGCTATATCTTTACTGAGAATTTGGATGGTTTAAAGATGTAGAATCGTGAATCGCTCTATTACTCTATCACTCTATCATTCTATCATTCTATCATTCTATCATTCTATCATTCTATCATTCTATCATTCTATCATTCTATCATTCTATCATTCTATCATTCTATCATTCTATCATTCTATCATTCTATCATTCTATCA
>JAPDEI010000109.1:0-32159 GCA_027569055.1 Aspergillus baeticus | reverse complement strand
GTACTAACTTTAGGTTTTGCTTTTGAGTTAGGAAAAAATGCTTTAAAAATCGAAAGTAGACAAGTTTATAATTTTAATTTTAAATCTTGAAGTGGATATTCATTAATATATAATTATTAAATAATAACTTAATTATAAAGGTATAAAATACTAAAAATACAATATAACTAAAAAAAAAAGTTATATTAGCTTAATATTAAATTAGGTTAATTAAACAAGTTATAAAAAATAAATAAATAAATATAAAAAATATATAGAAATGTTATTAGATATATTAAAAGGACATATAATAATGGATGCACCTACACCTTGAGGAATCTTTTTTCAAGATAGTGCTTCACCTCAAATGGAAGGTATAGAGGAATTACATAATAATATTATGTTTTATTTAGCTATAATTTTATTTACAGTTACTTGAATCATGATTGCAATAATAAGAAATTTTGTAGCTGCAAAATCACCTATTGCTCATAAATATATGAATCATGGTACTTTAATAGAATTAATTTGAACAATAACTCCCGCATTTATTTTAATACTTATTGCATTCCCTTCTTTTAAATTATTATATTTAATGGATGAAGTTATGGATCCTTCTTTAGTTGTTTATGCTGAAGGACATCAATGATATTGAAGTTACCAATATCCTGATTTTACTAATGAAGAAAATGAATTTATTGAATTTGATTCATATATAGTACCTGAAAGTGATTTAGAAGAAGGTCAATTTAGAATGTTAGAAGTTGATAATAGAGTTATTATACCTGAGTTAACTCATACTAGATTTGTTATTTCTGCTGCTGATGTTATACATTCTTATGCTTGTCCTTCTTTAGGTATAAAAGCTGATGCTTATCCTGGAAGATTAAATCAAGCTTCTGTTTATGTAAATCGTCCAGGTACTTTCTTTGGACAATGTTCAGAAATATGTGGTATATTACATAGCTCTATGCCTATAGCTATCCAATCTGTATCTATTAAAGATTTCTTATTATGATTAAGAGATCAAATGGAAGGATAATTTATATATATAAATATTTTACATAAAAAGTGGCTTAATACTATAAAAATTTTATACTATTTTGTTAAACAAATATATGAAATTAACAAAAAAAAAAAATAATAATAAATTATAGTAAATTAACAAAAATACCGCACAATAAAGGTATTAGGTTAATTAGGTGGTTTAATCATAATGTATTATTTGTCTATCTAGTCATTATGTAAAAATAATAAATATTGTATATATTTGACATGTTAGTTCAATGGTAGAACAATGTATTACGGCCACATATATATAAGTTCAAGTCTTATACATGTCTAATACATATAGTATAGATAAATCAAAAAATGAAAAAAAAAATTTTTTATGAATTTTTCAATATTTTTATTTCTAATTGGAATATTAGGTTTTGTTTTAAATAGAAAAAATATAATTTTAATGTTAATTTCTATAGAAATTATGTTATTATCAGTAACATTTTTAATATTAATCAGTTCACTTAGTTTTGATGATATTTTAGGACAAACATTTGCAATATATATTATAACAATAGCAGGTGCTGAGTCAGCTATAGGTTTAGGAATATTAGTAGCATATTATAGATTAAGAGGTAGTATATCAATACAATATAAATAATGTATTTAACATTAATAATTTTACCTTTATTAGGTTCAATAGTTTCAGGTTTTTTTGGAAGAAAAGTTGGTGTAACAGGAGCACATTTAATAACATGTGTATCAGTAATAACTACAACAATATTAGCTATAATAGCTTTTTTTGAAGTAGGTTTTAATAATATACCTGTAACTATAAATATAGCAAGATGAATAGATGTAGAATCATTATATGTATTATGAAATTTTAGATTTGATTCATTAACTGTTTCAATGTTAATACCTGTATTAATAGTATCAAGTTTAGTACATATTTATTCTATAAGTTATATGAGTCATGATCCACACAATCAAAGATTTTTTAGTTATTTAAGTTTATTTACTTTTATGATGATTTTACTAGTAACAGGTAGTAATTATTTAATAATGTTTGTAGGTTGAGAAGGTGTTGGTGTTTGTTCATATTTATTAGTTAATTTCTGATTTACTAGAATAGCAGCTAATCAAAGTTCTTTATCTGCTTTATTAACTAATAGAGTAGGTGATACTTTATTAACTGTAGGTATGTTTACTATATTATGATCATTTGGTAATATAGATTATAGTACAGTATTTGCATTAGCTCCTTATTATAATGAAAATATTATAACTATAATAGGTATATGTTTATTAATTGGTGCTGTAGCTAAAAGTTCACAAGTTGGTTTACATATTTGATTACCTCAAGCTATGGAAGGACCTACACCAGTGTCTGCTTTAATACATGCAGCTACTATGGTTACTGCAGGAGTTTATTTATTAATGAGATCATCTCCTTTAATAGAATATAGTTCAACTGTATTAGTTCTTTGTTTATGATTAGGTGCTATTACAACTGTATTTAGTTCTTTAATTGGTTTATTTCAACAAGATATTAAAAAAGTTATTGCTTATTCTACTATGAGTCAATTAGGTATGATGGTTATAGCTGTAGGTTTATCTAGTTATAATTTAGCTTTATTCCATTTAGTTAATCATGCTTTCTATAAAGCATTATTATTTTTAGGTGCTGGTTCAGTTATACACGCTGTAGCTGATAATCAAGATTTTAGAAAATATGGTGGTTTAAGAGAATTTTTACCTTTAACTTATTCAGTTATGTTAATAGCTTCTTTAAGTTTAGTAGCTGTTCCTTTTATGACTGGATTCTATTCTAAAGATTTTATTCTTGAATCCGCTTATGGACAATATTATTTATCTAGTACTATTGTTTATTTTGTTGCTACTATTGGTGCTATGTTTACTACTTTGTATTCTGCTAAAGTTTTATACTTAACATTCTTAACTAATCCTAACGGTCCTTTAGTTAATTATAAACATGCCCATGAAGGTGACTTTTTTTTAACTTCTCCTCTTATTATTTTAGCTATTTTTTCTATCTTTTTTGGTTACTTAACTAAAGATATTTTTATAGGTTTAGGTACTGGATTCTTTATAGATAATAGTTTATTTATTCATCCTAGTCATGAAATTATGTTAGATACTGAATTTGCTGTCCCTACTTTCTTTAAATTATTACCTTTTGTTTTTACTGTTTCATTAAGTGTACTTTCTGTTCTTTTATCTGAATTTTACCCTAATATTCTTATTAATTTTAAATTTTCTAGATTTGGTTATAATATTTTTAGTTTCTTTAATCAAAGATTTTATATAGAATTGTTCTATAATAAATATATTGTAGAAGGTGTTCTTAAATTAGGGGGACAAACTTCTAAAAGTTTAGATAAAGGTTCTGTTGAATTATTAGGACCTTTTGGTTTAGAAAAAGGATTATTAGCTTTAAGTAATAATTTAGGTAAGTTAAGTACAGGTGTTGTTACTACTTATGCTTTATATATTTTAATTGGATTAATATTTTATATTTCTTTATTATATTTCTCTTATAATGATAATAATTTATTTATTTTAGTTATTTTTACATTATTTACTTTATTAAATAGTAATAAGATAAGTAAATAATATTAAATTTTTATCTTTTTTATTCTTATTAGCTCAATGGTAGAGCAAAATACTTCTAATATTTTGATCTAAGTTCGAGTCTTAGATAAGAAGAATAAATTAGCCTTTATAGCTCAATGGTAGAGCGGAATACTGTTAATATTTTGATAGATGTTCGATTCATCTTAAGGGCTTAAGCTTATTAAAATTATTAATTAATAGGCTAAAATATTTACCTTTTATAACATTAAAAAAAAATCAACAAAAAAAAAAATAGTTGATATTTAATTATTTTAGATCTCAATTTTTAAATATGCCACAATTAGTTCCATTTTATTTCGTTAATCAAGTAGTATTTGCTTTTATAGTATTAATTGTTTTAATATATGCATTTAGTAAATACATACTACCAAGATTTGTACGTATATTTATATCACGTATTTATATAAATAAATTATAGATAAAAGAAACCTTGTTAAAAAAGAAAGAAACATTTTTAAATAGCTCAAAAAAGCTTAATTTTCTTGAAAAAAAAAGAGTAAAATTTGCATCTAAGAGAGACAAAAAAAATGAAACTTTCGAACGTTCGTTTAAGGAAGAATGAGGAAAATATTTATTATAATAAAATTTATAGTATTTTTAATTTAAATTTATAAAAAAAACAAAAGTTATGAATATGAATTTTGTATTGAGTCCATTAGACCAATTTGAAATTAGAGATTTATTTTCATTAAGTGGAAATTTATTAGGAAATATACACTTATCATTGACAAATATAGGATTATATTTATCAATAGGTTTATTTTTAATTTTAACATATAGTTTATTATCTACTAATAATAATAAAATAATACCTAATAGTTGATCTATTAGTCAAGAAACAATCTATGCTACAGTTCATAGTATAGTAATTAATCAACTTAATCCAACAAAAGGACAATTATATTTTCCTTTTATATATGCATTATTTATTTTTATTTTAGTAAATAATTTAATAGGTATGGTGCCATATAGTTTTGCATCAACATCTCATTTTATTTTAACATTTTCAATGAGTTTTACTATTGTTTTAGGTGCAACATTCTTAGGATTACAAAAACATGGATTAAAATTCTTTTCATTATTTGTACCTTCAGGTTGTCCTTTAGGTTTATTACCTTTATTAGTTTTAATAGAATTTATTTCTTATCTATCTAGAAATGTGTCTTTAGGTTTAAGATTAGCTGCTAACATATTATCAGGTCACATGCTTTTATCTATTTTAAGTGGATTTACATATAATATAATGACTAGTGGAATATTATTCTTCTTTTTAGGATTAATACCTTTAGCATTTATTATAGCATTTTCAGGATTAGAATTAGCTATCGCATTCATTCAAGCTCAAGTTTTTGTTGTATTAACTTGTTCTTATATTAAAGATGGATTAGATTTACATTAATTAGTTTATGAAAGAAAAAATGTAAAAATAACAATGATAAATTTTTTAACAAAAAACAAAAAAAAATTAAGTGGATTTACATATAATAAAATGACTAGTGGAATATTATTCTTTTTTTTTAGAATTAATACCTTTAGTATTTATTATAGTTTTTTCAGAATTAGAATTAGCTATCGTATTTATTTCAGTTCAAGTTTTTGTTGTATTAACTTGTTCTTATAAAGATGGATTAGATTTAGATTTAGATTTAGATTTTTTTGTCTAAATATAATAAAAGAATATAAATTTATTAAATATTAATAAAATTATATAAAAATAGAATAATTTATTTTTATTTCCGTTATAAAAGATATAAAATAAAATTCAAAGAGGAAAGTCCAATACTTTTTAAGTATATATGTTTATTAAATAAGCTTTATATAAATATAAGGAATTTAACAGAAACTAAAAATTATTAAGATTATGAAAAAATAATGTATATATAATTGTGAACACTACCCCTATACTAAGTTTTAATTTAGAACTATAATTAAAAAATATATAAAAATATTTTTTTACAGAAACCGGCTTAATTGTATCTATTAAGAATAACGGAAATAAAAAAAAAATTTTGTGAAATATCACACAATAAAGGTATTAGGTATAAATAGGAAATATCCTATTTTAATCCACCGATATAATATTGAGTTTGATGATGGCTCTGATTGAACGCTGTCCAAGTACTTGACACATGCTAATTGAACGATTAATTAGTTTATTAAACTAATTAATAGTGGTGTACAGGTGAGTAAAAGATAATTTGGCTACCTTAAAGTAAAGAGTAAATCTCCTTATAATAAAAAAAGGGTCTTATAAAAGGTCCGCTTTAAGATGTTAATCTTTATCACGGAAAGTAGTAGGAAAGGTAATGACTTTTCTAGCTAAACCCGTAGTCGTGACTGAGAGGTCGATCGACCACATTGGGTCTGAAAAAACCCCAATGCGTATTAGTACAGCAGTGAGGAATATTGGTCAATAGCCGAAAGGCTGAACCAGTAACTTGGAAGAATGAAAATGTATTAAAAGAATACAGTAACGATTAACTCGTATAAAATTCTAAATAGAAGAATGATAATGACAAATTTCTATTTATAAGTCTTGACCAAATTACGTGCCAGCAGTCGCGGTAATACGTAAGAGACTAGTGTTAGTCATCTTTATTAGGTTTAAAGGGTACCTAGACGGTAAATTAAACTCTAAAAGAGTACTTTTTTACTAGAGTTTTATGTAAGAAGGTTGAATTTCTGGAGTAGTGATAGAATATTGTGATACCAGAGAGACAGGTAACGGCGAAGGCAACCTTCCATGTAAAAACTGACGTTGAGGGACGAAGGCTAGGGTAGCGAAAAGGATTAGATACCCTTGTAGTCCAAGCAGACAATGATGAATGCCATAGACTAGATATATATTTAGTTCATAAATGAAAGTGTAAGCATTCCACCTCAAGAGTAATATGGCAACATATAAACTGAAATCATTAGACCGTTTCTGAAACCAGTAGTGAAGTATGTTGTTTAATTCGATGATCCGCGAAAAACCTTACCACAGTTTGAATATATTACAAGCGCTGCACGGCTGTCTTTAGTTTATGTCGTGAGATATGGTTAATTCCTTAAATAAACGAAAACCCTCATTTTATTTATAAAAAATAAACAAAACCCACCCCTTACTTTGTTAGATTGTTTATTTATATATAAAATGGTTCGCTAAGAAATTAGATTGCTCAAAGGGATTAAGACAAGTCATCATGGCCTAAATACTGTGGGCTATAGACGTGCCGCATATGCCTATACAAAGGGATGCGATATTGTAAAATGGAGCTAATCCCACAAAATAGGATATAATACGGATTGTAGTCTGTAATTCGACTACATGAAAAAGTAATTACTAGTAATCGTGAATCACCATCGTCACGGTGAATTTTGCATCAGTTAGGTACTAACCACTCGTCAGGCGCTGAAAGAAGTATGTGCAAGAAGTTTGATTTTCTTATATAATCAATATTACGCCCTAGTTGATGCTAATATAATTGAAATTATATATTACGTATAGAAATATATTGTTATATTATGGTTTAACAATTATATCTAGTTGATTCTAGTAAACGGGTAATTATATTAGTTAAATTTTCGAATGCATGACTTTAATTGGTGTTAAGTCGAAATAAGGTTCGTGTAATGGAAATTGCACGGGAGAGATAAACTTTAAAAAACAAAAAAAAAAATTTTTTTATATATAATCTTTAATTAGATTAATATCTTTTAAGGAAGGGTCCGTATGTTGGTCTGCGGGTTGAGCTGTAAACTCAATGGCTATAAGCCATCGAAGGTTCGATTCCTTTTCTTCCTATTTTTAATTAAAATTAATATCCTTTCTAGATATTATATTATAAATGTATAATATTTTATATATATTATGAAAGATTAATAAATTTTTAATTTTTATGAATAATATTTTTGAATATATAACTAATGAATTTTTATATTTGCAAAATGAATTTTTATATTTGCAAAATGATTATATAACTAATGGATTTAAAGTAGAATTTTTAGATATTTTCTATTTAATATCTATAATATTTGGAGTAAATACTATTATAAATAGAAATCCTGTAGTATCAGTATTATTTTTAATAGGTTTATTTGTAAATATAGCAGGAATATTAATATTAGCTGGAATAAATTATATAGGATTATCATATATTTTAGTATATGTAGGAGCTGTTTCAATATTATTTCTTTTTATATTAATGTTAATAAACATTAGAATTTCGGAATTATTAAGTGAAACTAATAATGATATACCTTTAGCTATATTAACTATATTATTATTTTATTATATAATAGGACAAGTATTAGCATCAAATATAACAGATAAAACAATAATTTCATCTTTATCTAATAGATTATCAGAGATATATAATATTGAAATAAATAAACAATCAAGTCTAATTGATTTAAATCAAGAAATAAATTATGTAAGTAGTAAAGGATGAGAAAATGCATTAGTAGAATTTACACAAATATCAGGTATAGGTAATATCATGTATACAAATTATTCAATATGATTAATCATAAGTTCAATAATATTACTATTAGGTATGGTTGGTGCTATTGTAATTACAATAAAACAGAAGTAGCTAAGAAAAATTTATTAAAGTATTGAGATTAATAAAAAAAAATGATCTATCAATCAAAAAGAAATTTTCAAAATCATCCATTTCATTTAGTATCACCTTCACCCTGACCTCTATTTACTAGTATATCATTATTTATTCTTACAACAGTAACAGTTTTATTTATGCATGGTTTCCAAGGATTCCAATATTTAATATTTGTAGCTGTATTAAATGTAATATATGTAATGGCTTTATGATTTAGAGATGTAATATCAGAAGGAACATATTTAGGTAATCATACTAATGCTGTACAAAAAGGATTAAACTTAGGTGTAGGTTTATTTATAATATCAGAAGTATTTTTCTTTATAGCTATCTTTTGAGCATATTTTCATAGTGCTATTTCACCTAGTGTTGAATTAGGTACACAATGACCACCATTAGGTATACAAGGTGTAAATCCCTTTGAATTACCATTATTAAATACAATAATTTTATTATCATCAGGTGTAACAATTACTTATGCCCATCATTCTTTAATACAAGGAAATAGAAAAGGTGCATTATATGGTACAGTTGTAACTATAGTATTAGCAATTATATTCACATTTTTCCAAGGTGTAGAATATACAGTATCTTCATTCACTATATCAGATAGTGTATATGGTTCATGTTTCTATTTTGGTACTGGTTTCCACGGTTTACACGTTATAATAGGAACAGCATTCTTAGCTGTAGGTTTATGACGTTTAGCTGCTTATCATTTAACAGATCATCACCATCTTGGTTATGAATCAGGTATCTTATATTGACATTTTGTCGATATTGTATGATTATTTTTATATATCTCAGTATATTATTGAGGTTATTAAATACTTAAATTGAGAATTAATATTAGAGGCTTTAGTTTAAAGGTAAAACATGTGACTTTTAATCATTATAATATAGGTTCGAATCCTATAAGCCTTAATTAATTTATAATAATGACTATAAGTTAATAGGTAGACTATTCGTTTTCCAAACGAAGTGTGTCGATTCGAGTTCGACTGGTCATATAGAATATTATATACTTATATAATAAAAGATATATTTAAATGACTAAAATAATACACAAAAAAAGAAGAAAAATCTCGAAAAGAGATTACATACGAAAATGTGAATTAGAGGGTATTAAGCCATTATAAATTTTTAAAATTAACGGTTATAAGTTAATGGTAGACTACTTAGCCACCAACTAAGATGTGTCGATTCGAATTCGACTAACCGTAAATGGGTTAGTAGTTTAATAGGTAAAGCACTTTTTTGTCAAGAAAGCCTATGCCGGTTCAAGTCCGGCCTAACCCGTGTAAAAATGGAAAAGTAGCTATTGGTAGGGTAAGATATTTGCTAAATATTGTGTTTTAACACTTAGATGTTCGAATCATCTCTTTTCCGTATTAAGGGCATAGTTTAATAGGGAAAACTGTAAGCTTCAACCTTATACTTCTTAGTTCAAGTCTGAGTGCTCTTGTAAATATAAAATATAAATATATAATATATATTTATATTTATATTTATATAAAAATGGGTAAACATTTAAGGGGGGAATGGAGGTTCTTTAACTTAACCGGTAAAGTGTGTTCTTGATAAGGATATGTTCAGTGTTCGAGTCACTGAAGAATCAAAATGAAATAAAAAAGAGAGTTGGCTGAGTGGTTTAAGGCGGCTAGCTTGAGACTAGCTAAAGGTAAGACTTTCATATGTTCGAATCATATACTCTCTGATTAGTAAAATATATTTAAATAAATATTAATATAAACAGGTTAGAGCCAGGTGGTTAGGCGTCTCATTTGGGTTGAGAAATTGTTATGTTCGAATCATAATAACCTGAAGTTAAATAATAATATTATAGTATAACCTATAATATAGGTGATATGTAAGATATCATAAATCTTGATAAAAAAAAAATCAAGACAAGTATAAAAAGAAACTATTACGGATAATTAGCTATATATTAAAGAACTTATTTCCTAGAAAAAAAACTAGAAGTCTAAGAGAAATCGGATAATAAACGAAGTGAATTGAAATATCTTAGTAACTTTAGGAAAAGAAATCAAACGAGATTATTATTAAGTGTAAACTTAATAATAAAAGCCTAATTCAATTAAAAAGCTAAAGAATCAAAAATATAAGTATCTTAAAGAAAAATTCTATAAAAAATACTAATAATAAAATGGATTAAAATCTGTTTGAATAAAGGGGAACCTTCCTCTAAGGCTAAATATGATATATAAGCGATAGTGAAAAGTACCGTGAGGTAAAATTTGAAATAGTAGTTTTATAAGCAGCTCGAAAAAAAATTTAAATAAAAAATAAGAGTGTACCTTTTGCATAATGGGTCAGCAAGTTAATTTAAGATGCAAGCTATAAGATATTTTGCTTATTAGCTTAGATAAACCAATTATGAAAAAATGAATAGTATCTTGAATTAGACCCGAAGGCTAGTGATCTTACCATGGTCAGGGTTATAAAAGCCCGAACGGGTTATCGTTGTATAGATATCCGAAGAACTGTGGTAAGTTAGTGAAAGACAAAACTGACTAGTATAGCTGGTTTTCCGCGAAACCTATATAAGTAGGTAATTTAATTAACATCTTAGCAGGTACAGAACTGTGATCTCGGATAATATCAATTGATTTTATCAACATCGGGGGGTTGTAGTGACTTTACTGGAGAGTTTTTGCACTCGGAATGGCAAAGATGATTATTGAATAATCGGACATAGTGCGATAAGGTTGTATGTCAAAAGGGAAACAGCCCAGAACAAGAGTTAAGGTTCCAAAATTATTGTTGAGTGAAATTAAGGATGTTTTTTTTTAAAACAATCAGGAAATAGGCTTAGAAGCGGCCATTTTTTGAAGACCTCGTAACAGAGCACTGATTAAATTATAGGAATAAATACCGAAAATTTAACGGATCTAAATAATATACCAAAACCTTGTACACATATTTTAATATTAACATTTATATTGTATATGTGGGGTAGCGGAACATTGGATAAATATTTTTTATTATTTCTTCTAAGAGATAATAACTAGGTAATAAATTAAATAAAATTTTATTTAATTTATTACTTAATATAATCCAAGAGAGAATGCTGACATGAGTAACGAAAAAGGAATATCCTCGCCTTAAGCTTATGGTATTATATTTAATTTTCGGTATCTAAAAATATTTATCAAATGGAAATTTTGATGATGTATATATATATATTAGTTTATTGTAGTTTACAACTATAAATCTTTTATATGTAATAATAACCTTTTATAAGTAATAAAGGTTCTGGAAAAATTAATTACTAAACTATTTATAATAATATATTTTTGATAGAAAGGGGAGATTTGATCTCTCTCGATTTAATTATCATTTCATTTCTTGAATTTCTAGTTATGTAATTCTTGTTTTACTTATTTTTTAATATTTGTATTCAAGTAGAATATTATGTAATCTCTTTTAAAAAAGGGTAGAAAAATATTATTTGTAGCTATGTATAAAGCATATATGATATATATTTTTTTATAATATATACATATATATTAAGATTAATCTAATTATATATACCGTACCTAGAAACTATCACAAGTAAGCAAGTAGAGAATACAAAGGCGTTTGAGTGAACAATCATTAAGGAACTCGGCAAATTGACTACCGTAACTTCGGGATAAGGAGGGCCATTATTATAAATTAAGTATGATATTTATTATGATAAATAAAGTACTAAAATTAAATAATAAGAGGAAACATAAAATAATGTTGTACGACTGTTTAATAAAAACACAGCACTCTGCTAAGATAAAATATCAATGTATTGAGTGTGATGTCTGCCCAATGTCGGCCGGATAACTAATTTACCTAGGTTTTTAACTTAGGTTTTGATGGATACCCCGATTAATGGCGGCCTTACCTATGAGGGTCCTAAGGTAGCGAAATACCTTGGCCGTTAAATGCGGTCCTGCATGAATGACTTAACGATACAACAGCTGTCTCGATGATTGTCTCAGTGAAATTGGAATAGCAGTGCAGATACTGTTTACCTCTAGATAGACGAGAAGACCCTATGCAGCTTTACTGTTACTAATTGTAAAAGTTTAAATTAAGGATGATTTCGAGTGTATAAGGTAGTTGATTGATAATAATGAAACACCTTTATTCGTTTCCAATTATACGCTTTTGAGGATTAGAAGGCAGTTTATGCGGGGCACAGATCCCACAAAAAGTACCTGGGTATATCCAAAGTTCATATTGTAAATTTGTAAATTTATTACAAATATTTTAATTTGTTATATTTATTTTTATAAATATACAGTTATTGTTGAATTAAGTTTAATTATTTATTTTATTTTAAGTAAGATTTTAACTATATGGTGAATAGATGTATTTAAAACTTTAAAATTTAAAAGTTTTTTGTCATATTAATTTTGTATATTATCTTTGTTAATATGATGATTAATTATACTTTAAAAGTTTAATGGCTAAATCTTGCTTTACTGTTTGACCTACAAGTCTATCAGTCGCGTAAGCGGGGCATATGATCACAAGATGCATTAAGGAAAGGTCTTGGATTATAGAAAAAGTTACGCTAGGGATTTATAACTGTGAGTCCTCCAATATAAAAAAAAATATATATTGGTAATATATTGGGTAAATTTCAAAAATAACTTATATATTTAAGTGTATTTGAAGCGAAACTTATTTAAGCAAAAAAAAAAATAGTAGTAAAAACTACTTATATTCTAAATAAGGACGTTCAACGACTAAAAGGTGAGTATTGCTAACAATAATCCTTTTATTATGCCCAACATCTTTATTAATTAAAAACTATTTAGTATAAATATTATTATATAATAATAATGAAATAGACTTGGTTAAAAACCAAGCTTAATATTAAATAATTAAATAATATTAATTATATTAATATATAAATGTATATAAAAATATAATATGTTAAATATAATAAAAACAAAAATAAAAAATACATATAAAAAAGAAACATTAAATAATAAAAATGTAACTAATTATAATAAAGATTTTGTACCTGCAGTAAGAGATTGAAAAAATAGTATTTATGTTTATAATAAAAATACTTTAAGTTTAATACCTGTAGCTAGTAGACTAGTAATGAAATTAATTAAAGGTTATTTTAATTCATATAATTTAGATCTAGAATCTAAATTAAGAAAAAAAAGATTACGTCGTAGACTGAGAAAATTATCTTTAAATAAAATTTATATTAGTGATGGAGAATTTAAACATACAAATGAAAAAATTAATATAACATTATATGTATATAATAAACAAAAACTAAATTATTTATTAAAATTAAAAAAAAGATATACAAGATTATTTAAAAAACCTTGATTTCTAAAAAAATTAAAATTAATAAAAAAAATAAGTAACAATAAATTTAATAAACAAGAAAAAAAAGGTAAAATATTAACAAAAGTATTACCAAATTATTGTTTAAAAGTATCAAAGATACAAAATCTTTATTATAAAAATTATATAAAAAAATCTTTAAGAAAATTAAATTATTATATGTATTATAAACAATTAATATATATAAATAAAGCTAAATTTGAAAATTCATATTTACAAGGTTTAAAAGATTTAATATCAAAAATATATAATAAAAATATAGAGTTTAATATAATAAATTTAAAATATTTTTATTATAATAGTGATATATTTACACAAGCATTGGTATTAAAATTAAGAAAACAAAGAAAATTATTAAGATTTTTAAAAGCTTTAATAAGTAAAGCAAAAATAAATAAAACAATTTTAAAAAAAATAACATGAACACAAAGATTAAAATATTATTTTAAATTAGAAAATACATTAGCAATAAATTATAATAATGATATTACAAATAATTTATTATATAAATTAATGGAATATAATAAAACAAATGCAAAATATCTTAAAAAAGTTGTATTAAATAATATAAAATATAAAAGAGTATCTGGTGTTAGAATTCAAGGTTCAGGAAGATTAACTAAACGTTATACAGCTTCTAGATCTAAACATAAAGTGTTATATAAAGGTAGTTTACAAAATATGTATTCATCAATTAAAGGTTATCCTTCTACTTTAATTAGAGGTAATGAGAAACCTAATTTACAATATACAAAGCTTAATTCTAAATCACGTATTGGATCTTTTGGAGTTAAAGGTTGAGTAAGTGGAATTTAAAAAATTAATAGTTCCTAATAATAATAGTAATTAATAAAGATGATGAAATAGTCTGAACCACTTTGAAAAAAGTGGAAATAAAAGAAAACTTTTATGATAACAAAATTGAACAGGCTAATTTGCGCAAGAGAGTACAAATTGAGTGCGCGGTTTGGCACCTCGATGTCGGCTTAGCTCATCCACATGAATGCAAAAATCATGAAGGGTTCGACTGTTCGTCGATTAAAGAGCTACATGAGCTGGGTTTAATACGTCGTGAGACAGTATGGTTTCTATCTTCTAGAGGAAATTAAAGTAAAATAAAGATAGCCCCTTCGTACGAAAGGAGTTGGGTATATTGACCTATGGTTTACCTGTTGTTTATGTTATGTAAAAATCATTTACTTAAACTTAAGTAAATTGTTCGCATAGGCATGGCAGGAAGGCTACGTCAGTTAAAGATAAGTGCTGAATGCATTTAAGCGCAAAGCTTACTTTAAGATACTTTTTAACGTAGTAGAACACTACGATTATAGTTAATAGAATATATTAATTAATAGGCTTTAGTTGAACTAATATTGATATTTTTAGACATAAAGTACTAATTCATAAAAATACTAAATATTTCGCATATATAATTCTTTATAGTACTAATTAATAAAAAGTACTAAATGTAACATTATTGATGTTAATGATAAGCCTGGTTAGCATAAAAGTAATGCACCCGTTTTGTAATCGGTAGAAACAAGTGCGATACTTGTACTGGGCTATTCTAAGACCCAATGGTCAAGTTGGTTAAGACATAACATTTTCACTGTTAGTGCGGGAGTTCGAGCCTCCCTTGGGTTGGTAAACTATAAATAAATAAGTTTAGCAAACTATCATAATAATGTAAAGAAATTAGCTCAGTTGGTAGAGCAGTCGTTTTACACACGAAAGGTTAGGTGTTCGAATCACCTATTTCTTAAAAAAAAAAGCAGATTGATGTAATAGTAACATATATGGCTCATGATCATAATATTTAGGTGCAAATCCTAAGTCTGCTTAAAAGGCTATAGCTTAATAGGTAAAGCGATCCACTCATGATGGTTTGAGTAAATGTTCAAGTCATTTTAGCCTTAAATAATCCGAGTGCTGGAATTGGTAGACAGTCTTAACTTAAGTTTAAGTGACGCAAGTCGTAAACGTTCGAATCGTTTCTTGGATAGGGGTTATAGTTTAATTGGTAAAACGACGATTTTGCATATCGTTATTTCAGGATCGAGTCCTGATAACTCCACATTAGCTTGAGAAGCTCAATTGGTAGAGCGGATCAGTGAAGTTGATTAGGTTGTAAGTTCAACTCTTATCTCGAGCATTATTATATGGGTATGCTGAAATTTGGTAACCAGGTTTCGCTTAGGTCGAAATAGTTTTTACTTTACAAGTTCAAGTCTTGTTGCCCGTATATGTTGTTGACTAATCGGTAAGTCCTAAATTTTTGGTATTTATTATTGGGTGTTCGAATCGCCCCAACATAATATTTTTTTAGCCAGGATAGTTCAATAGGTAGAACAATAATTTCATGAATTAAGAATGAGAATTCGAATTTCTCTCCCGGCTATCTCATTTTTTATTTAGCTATTTTATACTATTTTTTGTTTATTTTATATATATTTATATATTCTATAGAATTATTTAGATATAAATATTAATCTATTTTATTTACATATTACTGTAAATATATTTAGTAATATATATAATTTATTCTTACTTTAATCTTAGTTAATTTATTTTTTGCTTTTTTAATATTATTTGAGATAATATTCTTTTAAAATCTATTAGGGGGGTATAGTTCAATAGGTAGAACAGCTGTATGTGGCATAGTATATCCTAGTTCGATTCTAGGTACCCCTCCATTGTATAGTATCGTAAATATTACAATATATTCCATTGTATTGTAAATATTATTATTATAGTTTTCTCTGTAGAGTTATTTTTTACTTATATTTAAGTATCTAGAGTATTAAAATTATACTGTGACTATGCCTATTTGTTATTTTGATAACATATGGAGCTTGAGCAGGAGGTTCTGCGTTTCAATTGCAAATTGAAATAATGGGATTCGACTTCCCCGGGCTTCTTATTAAATTATTAATTTTTTTTTATTATAAAAATAATATTTTTATAAAATAATAGTAGGTCATATAATATTTAGTTTATGAACTTTTAATTTAAAACATACAACATTTATTTATATTATAATTAACAATACAGCAAGTTATAAAAAAAAAGCTATATTATAAAAATATTTGTATTTTTATCTATAAAAATATTTATAAAATGTTATATTTAATTTCAATTCTAGAAGGTCTTTTAGTTATTGTTCCTGCTTTATTATCAGTTGCTTTTGTAACAGTAGCAGAAAGAAAAACTATGGCAAGTATGCAAAGAAGATTGGGTCCTAATGCTGTAGGTTATTATGGTTTATTACAAGCATTTGCTGATGCTTTAAAATTATTATTAAAGGAATATATTGCGCCTACACAATCTAACATAATATTATTTTTCCTAGGTCCTATAATAACTTTAATTTTCTCATTATTAGGTTACCTTGTTATTCCTTTTGGTTCAGGTTTATATATATCTGATTATAATTTAGGAATATTATATATGTTAGCTGTAAGTTCTTTAGCAACATATGGTATATTATTAGCAGGTTGATCAGCTAATTCTAAATATGCATTTTTAGGTTCATTAAGAAGTACAGCTCAGTTAATAAGTTATGAGTTAATATTAAGCTCTGTTATTTTATTAGTAATATTATTAACAGGAAGTTTAAATATTATAACTATAATAGAATCACAAAGAGTAGTAAATTTATTATTCCCATTATTACCCTTATTTTTAGTATTCTTTATAGGTTCTATAGCTGAAACTAATAGAGCTCCTTTTGATTTAGCTGAAGCAGAATCAGAACTTGTTAGTGGTTTTATGACAGAACATTCTGCTAGTATATTTGTATTCTTTTTCTTAGCTGAATATGCTAGTATTGTTTTAATTTGTATTTTAAACAGTATCTTATTTTTAGGTGGTTATTTAAGTATTATACCTTTAGATATTTTTGTTAATATATTAAGTTTATTTTTTGATGTTAATAATTCTATTGTATTTGATATTTTTGTTCATATTTCTTCTTCTCCTATTAATTTAGCATTAAAAACAGCTTTCTTAATTTTTGTATTTATTTGAGTTAGAGCTTCTTTCCCTAGAATACGTTTTGATCAATTAATGTCAGTTTGTTGAACTGTTTTATTACCTATAATAATTGCGTATGTTGTATTAATTCCTTGTATTGTTTATGGTTTAGCAATTATACCAACTAATATCTCATTATTATAATAAATTATATCTTATTATTATAATAAATAATAATTTATTATAAATCCTGTACAAATAGCGCTTAATATAGATTAATAATTAATCTAAAAAAAAATCTATAGTAAATATAAAATTAATGAATTCTTTATATTAGGTTTTTAACTTAATTGGCATACAATAAGTACAAAAAAAAAATATATATTACATTAATGTAATATATATAATTATATTTATAGTAAATAAATTATTTAAATTATATATATATATATAATATATATGTCTTTATTATTATTAATAATTCCTTTAATTGGGATAGGATTAGTTACAATAGAAGCTAATTATGGTTTATCATTAATAAATGATGTAAAAATAAAATCTATTGCTTTAGTTACAACAATAATAAACTTAATAGTATCATTAGTAATGTTTATATTATTTGATTTTAGTAGTAAACAATATCAATATATAGAAGAACATTATCAAATTAGTTATTATGATATATATTTAGGTGTAGATGGTTTATCAATATATTTTATATTATTAACAACAATAATAATGCCAATAGCAATATTATCTAATTGAAATTCGATACAATCAAAAAATGTATTATCATTTTTAGTAATAATGTTATTATTAGAAACATTATTATTAGCAGTGTTTTTAGTATTAGATATATTATTATTTTATATTTTTTTTGAAAGTATATTACCACCATTATTTTTATTAATTGGATTATTTGGTTCAAGTAATAAAGTAAGAGCTAGTTTTTATTTATTTTTATATACTTTATTAGGATCATTATTTATGTTATTATCTATAATAGCTATAACATCTTTAATGGGAACATCTGATTTTGATGCATTATCAAAAGCAAACTTTAATTATATAACTCAATTATTTATATTTTATGGTATATTTATAGCATTTGCTGTTAAAACACCAGTAATTTTTTTAAATACTTGATTATTAAAAGCTCACGTTGAATCACCATTATCAGGAAGTATAATTTTAGCTGGAATAGTGTTAAAATTAAGTTTATATGGTATATTTAGATTAATTCTACCTTTATTACCTAAAGCTTCTTTAAATTATACATATATAATATATGTAATAGGTGTAATAACAATAATATATGCTAGTTTTAGTACTTTAAGAACAATAGATATTAAAGAGCTAATAGCTTATTCATCTGTATCTCATGCAGCTGTTTATTTAATAGGTGCATTTAGTAATACAATACAAGGTATTGAAGGTTCAATTGTTTTAGGTTTAGCTCACGGTTTTGTATCTTCAGGTTTATTTATTTGTGCAGGTGGAATCTTATACGATAGATCTTCTACTAGATTAATAACTTATTATAGAGGAATGGCTCAAATTATGCCTATTTTTTCTGTATTATTCTTTATATTAGCATTAGGTAATAGTGGTACTCCTTTAACTTTAAATTTCATAGGTGAATTTATGTCATTATATGGAGTATTTGAAAGAATGCCTATTTTAGGTGTTTTAGCTAGTTCTTCTATAGTATTCTCGGCTGCTTATACTATATTTATGTATAATAGAATAGTTTTTGGTGGTTCTTATTCTATGTATTTTATTAAAAATATAGGTGATGTAACTAAAAGAGAATTTATAATGTTATTAATATTTGTTATATTTACTATATTATTTGGTGTATATCCTGCTCCAATTTTAGATGGATTACATTATTCAGTTTCTTCTTTAATATATAATATTAATTAAAAATATTAAATTTTTATCTTATTATATATTTTATTTTTATATTTAATTCTTATTAGCTCAATGGTAGAGCAAAATACTTCTAATATTTTGATCTAAGTTCAAGTCTTAGATAAGAAGAATAAATTAGCCTTTATAGCTCAATGGTAGAGCGGAATACTGTTAATATTTTGATAGATGTTCGATTCATCTTAAGGGCTTAAGTTTATTAAAATTATTAATTAATAAGCTAAAATTAGAAACAAATAATTAACACAACACAAAGTTGATACTATACAAATCTCACAAAATCACTACCATATGTATTTCAATATCTGGGATATTATAAAAACATGGAAGGAAGACCATGATAAAAAAAACCAAAATTGTGTAAAGGATAAAGTAAAGTTTATAGATGAAGTAAAAAATCAGTTTAAATCTTGTTCTTATAGATTTAAAGTTGAAAAAAAGCAAAAACAATATACGGAAACCCTTAATAATGATACATCTAAGCGTATAGAACAAAACACGGAGAAGAATTAAAAGAAAAAATAAATAATAGTAATTTAACAGATGAAGAAAAAAAATAATATCTTATTCGAAGGTGTTTAATCTAATAAATCTAAACGGAAATATAGGTTGGGGTAAGTGGGAGGGTTTCTTTTATTTTTAATTATTTTATATATTTATAAGATAATATAAAAGATGTTAAAGTTTTTATTAAATATAAATTATATTAATTATTATATAATTTATAATTTTTTATTTAAATTTATTTTTGAATAAAATATGCTTTTATTGTCAATATTTAGTTTATTATTATCTAATGCTTTATCTTTTAGACGAGATACTGCTATTCTATATAGTAGAATAGGGATAATAGTGTTATTTTATTGTATCTATTTAAGTTATAATAATTTATTTATAACATATTTAGATAAAGGATTTGGGTTATTTGGGGGGTTATTTAACATATCACCTATAACACAAGTATTTCATATATTAATATTTATAATTAGTATTTTAATATTAAATATGATAGGATTTTATCCTAGAAAATTAATAACTAGTAAATATGCTAGTTTACACAAATTATTATTTACAACAATACAATATAAAAAAAATTTAATTGTATCTAATATTATATTAAAAAAAGGAGAACAATATACAATATTAGAATTTACATTAATGTTATTTTTTATAATAACAGGAAGTGTATTATTAATATCAAGTAGTGACTTAGTTTCTATATTTTTATCTATAGAATTACAAAGTTATGGTTTATATTTATTATGTGCTATATATAGAAATTCAGAATCATCAACTTCAGCTAGTTTAACTTATTTTTTACTAGGTGGTTTATCATCTTGTTTTATTTTATTAGGTATAGGTTTAATATATGCAAATTTAGGAATTACAGATTTAGATAATATTTATGTAATAATAAATTTATTGGATATAGTAAATGAACAAGAAATAATTACATATATACCTTATTGTTTATTATTAATATCTGTAGGATTCTTATTTAAAATATCAGCTGCACCATTCCATTTTTGATCTCCTGATGTTTATGATAGTATACCTACTATAGTAACTACTTTTGTAGCTATTATAGCAAAAATATCAATATTAACATTATTATTGCATATAGTTCATTATACTAATAGTATTTATATTACTAATTATTATTGAACAATAAGTTTATTAATTAGTTCTTTATTATCATTAATTATAGGAACTATTTTAGGTTTAACTCAATTTAGAATTAAAAGATTATATGCTTATAGTACTATTTCTCATTTAGGTTTTATGTTATTAGCTTTAACAATTAATAGTATTGAATCTATACAATCTTTTATATTTTATTTAATTCAATATAGTTTATCTAATTTAAATGCTTTTATTATATTAGTTGCTATAGGTTATAGTTTATATGCTTATAATGATAATAATATAAATCACAATAATTTAATAGATAAAAATAATTCACCTATTCAATTAATAAGTCAACTTAAAGGTTATTTTCATATTAATAGTATGTTAGCTTTAAGTTTATCTATTACTTTATTTTCTTTTGCTGGTATTCCTCCTTTAATGGGATTCTTTGCTAAACTTATGGTATTTTCTTCTGCTTTAGATCAAGGATTTATATTTTTAACTCTTATAGGTGTGTTAACTAGTGTTATTAGTGCTGTTTATTATTTATTTGTTATAAAAACAATGTTTTTTGATCAACATTCTTATACATATTTTAGTAAATTTAAAGATATTAAAATACCAGCTCTTATTTTACAAAATGATAAAATAGTTGATAAAATTTATTTTGATTCTAAATTTTCATTAACTAATTCTTTATCTATAACTATTTCTATGTTAACTTTAATTATACTTTCATTTATCTTTGTACCTAATGAATTATTACATTTAACTAATATACTTCCATTTTTTTTTGGTTTACCTTTTTAGTATTTAGAATTAATATTTTATGGTTTATGATGATAGGAGTAAACGGAGAATATTAACTCCTCCGCCTCATCTTAGAAAAATTACCACTACACTTTAAGATTAAATGATTGATATTTAGAGTTAAAACATTAATAATAGAAAAATATAAAAAATTATACAGAAACGAAACCTGTATAATTATATTTTAATCTATATATATAATTATAATAAAAAAAAAGAATAACATTTTATTTTTTAATAAAATAAAATTTATTCTTGAAAAGAATAATAAATATATTAATTAAATTAATTAATTATTAAATACTAAGGTATTATCTTAATAAACAAAATATATAATTAAATTATACGAAGTTAACGAAGTTTAACTTTATAAAAAAAAAAATGAGAATTTTAAAAAGTCATCCCTTACTAAAAATAGTAAATTCCTATATAATAGATTCACCTCAACCAGCTAATTTAAGTTATTTATGAAATTTTGGATCATTATTAGCATTATGTTTAATTATACAAATAATAACAGGTGTTACATTAGCTATGCATTATACACCTAGTGTATCAGAAGCATTTAATTCAGTAGAACATATAATGAGAGATGTTAATAATGGATGATTAATACGTTATTTACACGCTAATACTGCTTCAGCTTTTTTCTTTTTAGTTTATTTACACATAGGAAGAGGTTTATATTATGGATCATACAAAGCACCTAGAACTTTAACTTGAGCAATTGGTACAGTAATACTTATAGTTATGATGGCTACAGCTTTCTTAGGTTATGTTTTACCATATGGTCAAATGAGTTTATGAGGAGCTACAGTTATTACTAACCTTATGAGTGCCATACCTTGAATAGGTCAAGATATTGTTGAGTTCATTTGAGGAGGTTTCTCCGTTAATAATGCAACATTAAATAGATTCTTTGCATTACATTTTTTATTACCTTTTGTATTAGCTGCTTTAGCATTAATGCATTTAATAGCTATGCATGATACTGTAGGATCAGGTAATCCTTTAGGTCTGTCTGGTAATTACGATAGATTACCTTTTGCTCCTTATTTTATCTTTAAAGATTTAATTACTATATTTATATTCTTTATTGTTTTATCTATTTTTGTTTTCTTTATGCCTAATGCTTTAGGTGATAGTGAAAATTATGTTATGGCTAATCCTATGCAAACTCCTCCAGCTATAGTTCCTGAGTGATATCTATTACCTTTCTATGCTATTTTAAGATCTATACCTAATAAATTATTAGGTGTTATCGCTATGTTTGCTGCTATTTTAGCTTTAATGGTTATGCCTATAACTGATTTATCTAAATTTAGAGGAGTTCAATTCAGACCTTTAAGTAAAGTAGCTTTTTATATTTTTGTAGCTAATTTCTTAATATTAATGCAATTAGGTGCAAAACACGTTGAAACTCCTTTTATTGAATTTGGACAAGTTTCTACTGTTATTTATTTTGCATATTTCTTTGTAATAGTACCTGTTATTAGTTTAATTGAAAATAGTTTAGTTGAATTGAATGTTCGGTGGAAAAACTAATAATTTAAATATTAACAAAGGGTCTCAAACTTCTATAAGTGAATTGTTTAATAAAATTAGTTTGTTGATTAGAAGACAACCTAATGATCCCTGATATTTAAAATTGTTAAAATTTATTTTAGCGTTAGTAATTGTAAATATAATATCTAAATTAATTAAAAAGATAATATTTAAACTTTCATCGTTATTTTTATCAAATGACATTTGTATCTCTTTATGAGATGATGTTAAAACTTCTTTCTTAAAAATTTCTAAGGATTTAGGTTTAATAGATTTAAAATTTTCCGTTTTATCTGAAATTAATAACTATTTAGATTCAATAGATTTTACCTTGTTATTACAAATAGATTGAGAAGGTTGAATAACTATTATTTGAGGTTTAAAGGATATAATAAAAGTATTAGTTGACAATGCTAATCCCAAGCTTATAGCGGGAGATTGTACCGGAAAAATTGGTAATTTACCTAATAAAGATGTATCGTTCATTCATTTATTAATGAATCCAGATCCTAATGGAGCAGGAGCACTAGCTGAAATTGGTGCTGATACTTCTACATCTGCTTCTACATCTACATCTACTGCTCCTATAAGGATATCAGATTTAAGAACTAACTCTGAAATAACAGGTTTTGTTAATGAACTAGAGCTAGAAGATTGTGTGACGTTATTTAGTAGCTTAACATATGATAGAACTAACTTCGAGGTAAGAAGTAATTTTTATCTTGATCGTCCTTTTTTAGTGAACGATTCGGATCCGCAATATAACCGTTATATGAATCAAATGTTTAGACACTTTCTTCTTTCTAATAATGTTTATCACCGCCTTAAAACTAATGGTGGTTATATTAGCGATTCTGATTTAGAATCTTTCAATCAGTTCAAGTCGTTATTAAATGAGTTAATTTTTAGAATGAATTAGGAAAGATAGTTTATTAAGATCTTTTTAAATTTTTATAGGGTTTTACCTATATAAATAACTTTTATAACACTAAATTTAATTTTTAAATTAGATGCTTGAGTAGATGGGTCTACAGTGTTTTAATTGAAATTAGGGGATTCGATTTCCCCGGGCTTCTTATTATTAATTGTTTATATATAATATATAAACAAGATGAACGAAAAATTAATGAATCCATTATATTAGAAATGAATGGAACATAAGTATATTATTAAAGATTTTTTCTTTTTTTTTTTGCGGGTTAAATCTATATATATATATATGTATTTATTTTGAAATTTTTTGTAATTAATTTCTTAATATTAATGCAATTAGGTGTAAAACACGTTGAAACTTCTTTTCTGAACAAATTTTTACTATTATTTATTTTGCATATTTCTTTGTGATGGTACTTGTTATTAGTTTAATTGAATATGGTTTAGTGTAATTAGTCTCTCTATGGAGATAGGGATTATCTTAATAAAATATTCAATATGATTAATCATAAGTTCAATAATATTAATATTAGGTATGGTTGGTGCTATTGTAATTACAATAAAACAGAAGTAGCTAAGAAAAATTTATTAAAGTATTAAGGTTAAAAATGTATTTAAAAAAGCATCTCATAAAATTTAAATCATATATATTATTAAAGTTCGAGTCATATAAAGATAAGATGCTTGATAAATTAATGGAGCCAGGTTATTATACAAGATGAGAACAAAAGTTTATGATTAAGAATGGTTTTTATAGTATTTTTCCTGCATTAGATTTATACTGGTTATTACCATATTTAAATTATTTGCCTACTTTTATTATATCTAGTCTGTTTATTATACGTTATTGGATGGGATTTTTATCCACCTGATTAATTCCTCTATTAAACCAACTATTTGTTAAATTAACTCCATTAATTTGTCAATTTAGGTGTTTTTTTAGTAAAATAAAATCAAATCCTTGATCGTTACCGTTTATTGCAAATGTTAAATCTGAATATACTCAAGAGCATAGAAAACATCTTTCCGAAAGAAAAAATGAATTAAAATTGTATGCAGAGATAGAAGCTAATAATATTAATTTAAAAAGAATTAATAGTAGTATTAAAGAATTAAATAAAGTAGGTGATGAATTAGAATTACCTAATAATCGTGCTAATTTGTTACTTTATGGGGAACTAAGCTTAAGGGAATATAAATTAGTAGATTTCTTTTTTAAATATAATAATCTAAACATGGAAAGGCAAATAAATATAAATAAAATACATAGTCCCAATATATATGTGGGTCTGTTAACATCCAGGGATGAACTACATGCTGAATTATGTAGAATTCGGGAGGTAAAAAAAAATATATTTAATAATCCTATTAATTCTAGAACTAATTAAAAATTTATTATATATTTAATTAGTTTTATATTTTTGTTGCTAATTTCTTAATTAAATGAAAACACGGTTAAATTTAGAGGCTTTAGTTTAAAGGTAAAACATGTGACTTTTAATCATTATAATATAGGTTCGAATCCTATAAGCCTTAATTAATTTATAATAATTACTATAAGTTAAAGGTAAACTCTTCGTTTTTCAAATGAAGAGTGTCGATTTGAGTTCGACTGGTCATATAGAGTATTATATACTTATATAGTATAAAATATATTTAAATGACTAAAATAATACACGAAAAAAGGAGAAAATGACGAAAAGATATGAAACGAAAAATGTGGATTAGATGATATTAAACCATTATAAATTTTTAACGAATTTTTTTAATGAGTTCGTTATACTGTTATAATAAATCTAATCTTGTTTTAGGAATGTTTCCTTATTAATTATAATATTACCATAAGAGTTATAATTGACTATAATTGAAAGATTTTTTAATTGTACCTTTTCTATTACTTTGTATTAAAGAAGGACGGGCATATGTTTTCATAATTATTCTTATACTTTTCTCCCTTATCTTTATTTTTGATTTAAATTTTTTTTTATTATTTAATTAAATTTGAACAATGCCTATTAGTTTAGGGGTATTTGATAGTTATTATTTTACAAGAGTCTTTTCAGCTAAATGAAAAGATAAATAGTGGAAATAGTTTTTCCAGGATACATATATTTATCTTTTCAAAGAGGTAGACAATTAATACTAGATCGAATAGGTATTAAATCATAAGATAGAAACAAAAATTTTACAAAAGTAAAAATTATAAAAAAAAATAAAAAATTTTTTTTTAATGACTGACATTAGGAGAAATCTCACAAACACTTACACTATTACTAATAGTACTAGTAATACAAATGAGTTTCAGACTCAGACTCAATTTAATAGTCTGATGGTTATAAGTAATCAAGAAAGAGTAAGAAATTATTCAACTATTACTTCTGAAGGAATAGAGTTAGAAAAAGAGGCAAAAACGATTTTTAATCTAAAACAACCAACTGAATGACAAGAAAGATGATATTTATCATCTAATGCTAAAGATATTGGTACATTATATTTAATGTTTGCATTGTTTTCAGGTTTATTAGGTACAGCATTTTCTGTATTAATTAGATTAGAATTATCAGGACCAGGTGTTCAATATATAGCAGATAATCAATTATATAATAGTATAATTACTGCTCACGCTATAATGATGATATTCTTCATGGTAATGCCTGCGTTAATAGGAGGTTTTGGTAATTTCTTATTACCGTTACTAGTAGGAGGTCCTGATATGGCGTTTCCTAGATTAAATAATATAAGTTTTTGATTATTAGTTCCTAGTTTACTATTATTTGTATTTTCAGCTACAATAGAAAATGGTGCAGGAACAGGTTGAACACTATATCCACCTTTATCAGGAATTCAATCACACAGTGGACCTAGTGTTGATTTAGCTATTTTTGGTTTACACTTAAGTGGAATAAGTAGTATGTTAGGTGCTATGAATTTCATAACAACTATTTTAAATATGAGAAGTCCAGGTATACGTTTACATAAATTAGCGTTATTTGGTTGAGCTGTAATAATAACAGCTGTGTTATTATTATTATCTTTACCTGTATTAGCAGGAGGTATAACTATGGTTTTAACTGATAGAAATTTTAATACTTCTTTCTTTGAAGTAGCTGGTGGAGGTGATCCTATTTTATTCCAGCATCTTTTCTGATTCTTCGGTCATCCTGAAGTTTATATATTAATAATTCCTGGTTTTGGAATTATTAGTACAGTTATTGCAGCTGGATCTGGTAAAAATGTATTTGGTTATTTAGGTATGGTTTATGCTATGATGTCTATTGGTGTTTTAGGTTTCTTAGTTTGAAGTCATCATATGTACACAGTTGGTTTAGATGTTGATACTAGAGCTTATTTCACAGCAGCCACACTTATAATAGCTGTTCCTACTGGTATTAAAATATTTAGTTGATTAGCTACATGTTATGGTGGTTCATTACACTTAACACCTCCTATGTTATTTGCATTAGGTTTTGTTGTTTTATTCACAATTGGTGGTTTAAGTGGAGTTGTTTTAGCTAATGCTTCTCTTGATGTAGCTTTCCACGATACTTATTACGTAGTTGCTCATTTCCATTATGTATTATCTATGGGGGCTGTTTTCGCTTTATTTAGTGGTTGATATTTCTGAATACCTAAATTATTAGGTTTATCTTATGATCAATTTGCAGCTAAAGTGCATTTCTGAATCTTATTTGTAGGTGTTAATCTAACATTCTTCCCTCAACATTTTTTAGGTCAAATGTAGGCCTTTTACCGTTGTAAAACGATATTTACACATCACTATATGCTGAAAACTTCTAAGCTTTAATCATTTCATGATTATTACAATGTTAATCAGCAGGAAACCTAAAATTGGACCCTCAGAGACTATACGTGTTGCAACTAATAACCTTATGAGTTGAATATATAGTCCAAACACATACGTGAGTATGTATGTCTGCCGTATTTATAGTTTATTATACTAGAGTTATCTATTTTTTATATTAATAATAAACATTTTTGAACAAAGAATATCTATATTACATTTTTGTGTTGTAATGTGGTATTTATTTTAAATGGAAAAAAACATCATTTATAAAAAAGGATTAGTACTTGTTAGTACTACTTTAATAGATAATCGTTATATCTGGTTTAAATATATTCAAAATGTTGAAGATATATTGATTTTCTTTGGCATACCTAGTAGTAAATGATTTTTACATTAATAGCTACAAGGTATGCCAAGACGTATCAGTGATTATCCTGATGCATTCTATGGTTGAAATTTATTAAGTAGTATTGGTTCTATTATTAGTGTAGTAGCAACTTGATATTTCTTAACTATTATATACAAACAATTAACAGAGGGTAAAGCAGTTTCAAGATATCCTTGATTAACACCTCAATTATTTAGTGATACATTCCAAGTATTATTCACTAGAAATAATAGTTCATTAGAATGATGTTTAACTAGTCCACCTAAACCTCATGCTTTTGCTAGTTTACCTTTACAATCTTAATCTTTTACTTTTTCATCTGTTTTACTTTAGTCTTTAGGTATTACCGTGATTATAAATAATTATATTACTTAGTGAACTGAAATTAGAATTGCAGTTGTATTATTAATATAATTTATTGAAAATTAGATAGAGATATAAGCTAATAGCTTATACTTGTAAATCTTAATAATAACTAATAATTATACGGAACATAAGAATAAATATATTTTATTCTAAATAAACAATAATTTAAAAATATAATTTTTTTGCTACAAGAAATGTGGGGAAGAATGTGTGGTTATTCTGACCATGACGCTTTATATGGTTTTAATATATTAAACAGTATTGGTTCTATTATTAGTATAGTAGCAACTTTATACTATTTAACTTGTATTTATAAACAATTAATACAAGGAAAATCTGTTTCAGGTTTTCCTTGATTAACACCTCAATTAATTAGTGATATATTCCAAGTATTATTCACTAGAAATAATAGTTCATTAGAATGATGTTTAACTAGTCCACCTAAACCTCATGCTTTTGCTAGTTTACCTTTACAATATAACTTTAACAAAGATTTAAAATATCTTTATGATGAAATAGATTTTTGATATCTTAATAGAGTAGTTTTAATTATGCTTATATTAATAAAAATATTTAATAGTAAATTTATACATATTAGAACTTTAGCTTATATTAGTTGTAAAAAAATGTATAAAAAACATAATGTTGGAAGTTTTTCTTTTATAAAAAAATCTAAAGTTTTATTTCATATGTTATTACTTATAATTTATCCCAAACTTTCTAAAAAGGTTTTGTTAAGAGCTGTTGGTAGTAGTAGTACTGCCCTTATACCTTATGAACCTAATAGCTCTACTAATGCTACTGTTGATATAACTCAACCTAATCGTTCTTTAAGTCCAACTGTAGATATAACTGAAGCTAATAGCTCTTCTAGCCCTAATGTAGAGGTTACTCAACGTATACGTGCACTTAGTATAAGTAGTGACGAGAGTTTTGATAGTGACGATAGTGGTGTAGATAAATACAAGTTTCCTTATAGAGAGGTTCGGGTTATTAAGACTTGAGCTGATGATATAAAGAAAACTTGTGATCGTTGAAAAGAAGATACTCCTGTAGAATGAAGGAGATCGTGAGGACGTTATCATACTTTACAACCTGTAACTGAATTAAACCATCCTGTTGAAAAAATTGAAGGAACAGTTTATGAAAAAACAGATTTAGCTAAAACTGTCTTAGCTGACTTACATAATAGTTATTGAAAAGCACATCGGGCATATGTTGATTGGGTATATACTCATTCTGAGTTAGTCTATTGATCTCAACGTAACTGATCTAATATACTTGTAAGAAATAAATGGGGAGGGGATAGATTTAGAAAGGAGATAAAACCTAATAAAAATGAGTATGCTATACCTGACGATATTCTTCTAAAACTTGAAACAGATGATTATGTGGCTTTAATTCAACCAACTATCCAAGGTATACCACCTAGGGTTCTACGTAGAAACTGAATTAGTATGATGATGGATGTAAAAATGAAAAAATTGTATGATTCTCTGGAAAATTTAGGTAATGCAGTGGATAGTGGTTGAGCTTCATTAAATAGATTGGAAAAAGCTATAGAAAGACCTGTATTTTTAGAAGCTATAGATCCTGAGGTAGTTGAGTTAATACGTGAAAATCTTGAAATTAATCGTATGCCTCAAGGTATTTATGATGAAGTATGAACTTATATGAATGCTACTTTTACTATTATGTATGTAGAATAAGTTCAAGTAAATTAAGTGTTAGTTAAATACTGTAATTGGCTTTATTAAATTTTAATCTATTTGTAAAAAAAGTAGATAAAATTTACAAAAAAAAAAATAAAAACATTTTAAAAAATAAACTTAGTAGAATATACCCTACTTTATAGGTATATATATAACATATATATTTTTATTTTATATAAAAATATATAATTTATCTGAATTAATCCTTTTCAATGAAATAACTTAATAATAATAATTATTATTTTTAATATAAATTATGCGGGTATTAATTTATAGGTTGAATAGCTGTACCTTCTAAGCATAATTAAGTCCTTTTATTGTTATATTCAATCTATTATGGTTAGAGATAAGAGCCAAGATTTATTGTATTTATATATATTATATTTATATATGATTCAATCAGCTAGAATAATAGGTACAGGTTTAGCAACTATGGGATTAATTGGTGCAGGTGTAGGAATTGGTGTAGTTTTTGGTGCGTTGATTATAGGTGTATCTAGAAATCCGGCATTGAGAGGACAATTGTTCTCATATGCTATTTTAGGTTTTGCTTTTGCAGAAGCAACAGGTTTATTTGCTTTAATGATGGCTTTTTTACTATTATATGTTGCTTAATGGTTTATTTTTATTAACATCAAAAAATTATAAACTAAAGTTAAAACTAAAAATTATAACGTTAACGTTATATTTTAATAATAATTGCACAGCTAAGTGCTTTGTACAAAATACATAAATAAAACTAGCCTTAAAATAATAATTTATTATCTTATTAGAGATAGTTATTTTATTATTGCTTAATTGAATCTTAATAAAAGGTTAAGCAACTAGGTGTTGGTTTATAAAAACATATGTATATTTAAGAATTTAAATATACATATGGAGCTTGAGCAGAAGGTTCTGCGTTTTAATTGCCAATTGAAATAAAGGGATTCGAGTTCCATCAAGCTTCAGAGTTTATTATATATTAAATATATCAAATTTTTGTTATGTTTAATATATATTTTGAACTTATTAAATAATTCTATAAATAATAAATTTAAATATGACAACTACAACTTTTTTTTTATTTTTAATACCAGTATTAGCTATAATATTGCTAGCTGTTAATTTAATATTTTCTCCCCATAATCCTTATCAAGAAAAAGATAGTGCATTTGAATGTGGTTTTCATTCTTTTTTAGGTCAGAATAGAACACAATTCAGTATATCTTTTTTTATATTTGCCTTATTATTTCTACTATTTGATTTAGAAATATTATTAGTATATCCTTATGTAGTAAGTGCATATACAAATGGAATATACGGTTTAGTAATTATGTTAGTATTTTTTCTAGTACTAACTTTAGGTTTTGCTTTTGAGTTAGGAAAAAATGCTTTAAAAATCGAAAGTAGACAAGTTTATAATTTTAATTTTAAATCTTGAAGTGGATATTCATTAATATATAATTATTAAATAATAA